>OX579663.1:13489914-13602038 GCA_951230895.1 Carpatolechia fugitivella
TTTTTCAAGTTAATTGTTGATGTTTAAGTGAATTTATTGAACTTTGCGATGTCAATGACTTGTGTTACGCTTAATCAAATAAGTACGAACTCTGTTATATATCGAATAACAGTTTAAATAAATAAATAATAACATTTATTTCCAGTTTACAAGTTCATAGTAGGTATAACATGGTTGTCGATAAAGCATACGCCGAACTAAACTAAACTTAAAATTAGTCCTGTCACTTTCTATCATTTTTAATTGAAAAGGGACCGAAGATCATCGGTTTTGTTTTTGTCTTTGACTTCACGACTAACTGTCAATTTTAGTGGCTTTTTATTCGTCATGGTGTTAGGTAGGCACTATAACAAGACTAAATTTGACAGTTAGTCGTGAAGTCATAAAAACAAAACCGATGATCTTCGGTCCCTTTTCAATTAAAAATGATAGAAAGTGACAGTACTAATTTTAAGTTTAGTTTAGTTGGGCGTATGCCGAATCGACACCATTGTTGCGTTTAACTCCTATACAAGGCTAGGCCTTAATATCATCCAAGTTTACAAAACAGTTATTTGACAAACAATTTATGTACTTAAATACTTAAAATATTATTATCATTTTGATACTAAGGTTAAAACAATTTTTACTAAAAGAACAAAAACAAATATTACTTATATTATATATTAGGGAGCGAAACGTGTCTTTAGGGGTGAATTGGGGTGTAATCGGCGTGAGAGTATGTAAGTAGTGAGAGTGTAGGGAGAGGTGTTTAAAAATACCAGTTCCTTACATCCCACCCCTATTAAACTTTATAGCGAGAAGGAACGAGGGACAGTATTTACTTAGTTCAATATCTATTTATTTATTTATTTATAAGGTGAACAAAAACGGTTAAGTACAACACTTGATAATTACATGAGCATGACACAATAGAGTAAGTACTAACCAGCGACATGTTCCACTGATAATAAAAGTAAGGAATTTGCTAACTCGGCTATCACCCAGATCACTCACGCCATCGCCGCCACTTATTAAAATAGCACAGGCTGAGCTAAGCCACAAGTAGGTAGATGAAATTGAATTTAAGAATACAATTTTTAGGTAGGTATATAGAGAAACGGAATGAAATATCATTTTCATAAAACGACTATATTTTATGATAGCTAGCACCCGAAAAATCGGTACGTTTCTTATGAAGCGAAGGTGACGAAGCACCAATTTAGCAGTCACTTGACTTTTGTGATTAGAAGTCACTTGACTTTTGTGAAGCAGGTAAGTAGCTAAAATAAGTCACTGAAAGAGAAAGCCGAAGTGTAAAAAACCCAGTAAATCTCCGTCGCAGTAACGTTGTGTGATGCGGCATGAAATAAGCGAGTTGGAGCTAATAAAATCATATGACAGGGACAGATTGCGCTCTCAAACGGAGTGAAATATTGCCGTATGGTAAGTCTAGAGAATCTTCCAGGGTTTATTACCGCCTTTCTCACCTCGTTTATTATTTTTTCCGCGCTTGATCGATTAGGAGCGCAAAATAAGCTCTTTTGTTTTAAAAAATATAGAAGCGCTACAAATATTTTGATCATCATCATCACCGCTGCGCCGGATAATTCAATTCAATTTTTTTGGCGTTCCGGACACATTTTCCGGATTTTTCTAGATGATTTTGACTGCTGTCAAATTAGCGTTCGTACCAAAGAGCTTGGAACAACGTCACATTTCCGACACCATAGTCAGCATAGTATTGGCGAATTCAAGTTCAAGTTCATTTATTATTCCATAACAGTTACACTGTGTGCGAAATCTCTTAATTTACTAAAAAAACAATAAAATAATTAATTAATATCAGTCGATAGGTCATACATAACATCATAAAAAATCAACACAATTAAAAAATTCAATGAAAACTAAATTATACAATAAACATTAATAAATAAAATAAAATTAACATTAATAAATAAATGATCCATTATCATTAAAATATTATATTCCATTCCGTCATCATCAACAACATAATACATAATTCATCTAATCCATAATTCATCTATCGTGTAACAACTTTTGTCTAATAAAAAGTCCTTTAAGATTTAGAAAATATTTTCGTTCTTAATAGATTTGAGGTCATTTGGCAATTTATTAAACAACAACAATTTTAATTGTAACTACTCAACAGGTTAAGACTACAGAGACAAAAGCAAGGGAGGATTTAGGGAGGAGCACGGGCACGTGCCCCCCCCCCCCAGAAGATATTTTTGTGTACTGTGGAGATTCCATCACCACAGTACATACTTAGAAGCAAATAAAATCAGAGTTGTTCAAATTCATAAACCTTCCTATACATACTTCATTGAGTTACTGTTGATTTTTTTGCCCATTCGCCCCTTATGTCCCCCCCCCCCCCACCCCAGAAAAAAATCCTGGGTCCACCCTTGGACAAAAGCCACAGAAAAAAAAAACACGCTTTCAGAACTATATATGTGGTCGGTAGACTAGTGGCGACTGCTGAAGTAATCACCCCTGGACTGTTATTATATGAACTAAAACGTGCTCCATGTTTGAAGGGCACGATAAATTAAACCGTTGGTCTCAATACATACTCGTATACGAAGATTGCTTGTAGAAGGCCATTTATATCATTAGATAAGATAAGTCTTTATTTGCCAAAAACACGGTATAAAAGGTGATAAAAATAACGTACATACATGTTTTGCCATAAAGATAAATAGCATGCAAATACAAGTGAAATATTTATTAATTTCAAACAGTAAACTAAACTACAAATTGTCAAATTATTCCATTTATGTCATATAAACCCTTGGAACTTAGCCATTCATACATTTTTTCTTAAATAGTCTTAAATTAAAATTTTTCATATCGTCAGGTATCTTATTAAAAACACGCACACCCATCGCTAAGCAGCTCTTGTTATAAACCATAGAGCTAAGGCCTCTAAAATTTTCACCAGTTTTACCCATTTATGTCCTAGGACTTCAAGTTAGTTGCGAGTTGCAAGTACAGTTGTCAAAACAAAACACTCGCACTTGCAAAAATAGACCGAACTTGCACTTGCTACTTGTCGAAGTGTAAATCGGCATAACTATTGGTAAAGAATACAAAAAAAACAAAGCAAACGTTATATACAATGTACCTATAGCTCAAAGAAGTAACACAATTTCCTTCGTAGTTTATACCCTTTGCTATAAAACCAAATTGAAACTCGTAAAATATAGTTTTTCACGATGTAAACCATTTTGTTTACTAAAAGTTATTGTTAATCATTGCTGAAACTGTGTAGACTTGGAAATGAAAATATTAAAAGATGATTAATCCAGCCAATATTTCCACCAAATATGAAAATTTTGTGTAAATATCTCACGTCAAACAGTTGTGTTGCATGGACAACAGTCTGCTTGTTTTGGACAATAAGTAACTCAGACGCATTCAGTTACAAGAATTTCTACAGAATGATAAAGAAACCAGTAACTTTCAGGGAGAAAGACGTTCTAAGAATTTTTGATGGTGACCCTACAGGTCCAGATGAATTTCCTTACATAGTAATCATAGGACTAGCTGATTTGAAACCTAGAGAAAAACTCTATAGAGGTTGTACAGGCACATTAATAACGAAAACCTGGGTGATAACAGCAGCACACTGCATAGTTGATAAACACCAAAAACCCATAGAATCTGAACTGAGGGTTTACTATGGGAACCTGACTGTGGGCCCTCGGAAAACGACTGAATATGCTAGGGTTCTAGATAAGATACCTCATCCGAATTACTGCCAGTGGAGGTACGTGAATGACGTAGGCCTGCTCGTGATTGATAGCACACCAATCAAAACTTTCGCGAGTATGTCGGCAGTGGATTACTTGAGTCTCCCGGGCTTTCCAGTAACGTACGTTGGAGGTGGGTTGACGATTGAAGATGGTTTGGTTGCGAAGAAGCCCCGTGAAGCTATCATGGGTATGGTCAGGGATCAGTTCAGACCATTGAAGAAGGCAGAGGCTGTGGTGGTGCCCTGTGATCGTGACGACCCTCCTTTACTGATTTGCTTACGCTCAAAATGCTCTAGAAGATCACAGATTATCAACCCGGGGGATTCTGGTGGGCCCCTCTTCTACCGCGGCAAGATCGTCGGCGTAGCATGCTGCAAGGGAGTAGATTTAAAAGATAAGCATTTGTTTTATTACACGTCCCTCAGTCCTTTCATGGACTGGATACATGATACAATACGTAAAGAATATAATGTTATGCCTGAAAATGAAATCTTCAGGCATAACACAACAGATTCGTTTTCACGAGACAATAAGACCAAGAATTCAGACCCTCAACGTACTAAGTCACCAAGTACCTAATTGGTACGCGATCCTAAAGTCACATGAATAGAAAACAGCAGGTTATAAATTAAAAGGCCCAAAGCATTGTAGAATAAATTCGAATATTATGAATGCGACCACGGTTACGATTCGCAGTCTTTTCGCAATCGATCCTCAGTGCGTCGCACTTCAGTAGCTGTGTCATCGAAAAAAAAAAAAGAAGAAATAAGTGAAAAAAGAAAAAGAAAGAGAGTGAGAGAGAGTGAGAAAGAAGAAAAGTATCACTATGTTGAAGTTTACCCTAGTGTAGTTTAATTTGTATAAAATAGTCTAAAAAATAAAAAAGCATAAATAAATACTAGATATTATATCTTTTAAAACTGTTATTTTACGGGACTTTTTGATATAAGACGGCTTAAACCGCTATCCTAATAATAGACCTTCAGTTGCTTAAGCTTTATAATAACTTTAGAATACGAAATGACCGCTGTGCCGCTAACATTGTTCGAATCAGTGTGAATTTCTGGGTATTTGTGTCAACGGCTCCTGAAGGTGACATCGCGTGCGAATTGACTCCGGATGTATGGTAGCCACGAATTCCGAGGCTTGGAAAAATTATAGAAATTATTCTCACTCTATTTTATTTTATTTTTTAAGGATATCTTCACTTCACATCACATCACACTATCACAACACATCACATCACACTATTACACTTCACATCATACTAACACAGCACATCACATCACACTATCACAGCACATCACGTCACTGGACGCTTTATAAGTTGACCTACCCCAAGAGATAATCGTAGGGGCTCTGGGTAGTGCCAGCCAACATTATCTAGTTATGGGTTATTATTTTCTCGATTCTTATTGTACGGGTATTGTTTTTGTAATCACTGTACCTAACAAAATTGTATAAAAACAGTTAGTAATGCCATGATAATTACTGATAATAATTTACTAAATTAAAGGGAGCAAAAGAGAGCTGCCTACAAACTATATTGTACTTTGGCAGAGGGTGAAATTTTAGAAGAGTAAGTTTTGAAAATAAAATGTTTATTTATTTTTTACACAAATTACACTTCACACTATCACATCGCATCATATCACACTTCACATCACATCATACTATTACACTTCACACTATCACATCACATCATACTAACACACTTCACGTCACATCACATCACACTAATCACACTAATATTATTAATGTGAAAGTATGTTCGGATGTTTGTTCCGCTTTCGCGCCTAAACTACAGAACGGATTTGGATAAAATTTGGAATGGAGATAGTACCCTGGATTAACACATAGGATACTTTTATACCGGAAAAAGTCTTATTCCCAGAGGAAAATCTTACATAACGCGAGCGTAGTAAAAAATAAAAGGATTTTCTCTATACATACACAGGTAGGTAGGTGAAAATACATTTTTGTCTGTAGTGTTATTTGTTTTCCTCCTCTTTATAGTCATTAGAATGAATAAATGTACTTACTAATACATGTACTTAATGTACTTAGTACTATATTACCATTCCTCAATCTTTAGGTTGTCTGAAAAGTCTATCTTTTTCAAAACACCACAGGCTCCCTAACATTAGGTGGAGTATTAGACGCGTCCCGTTATAGGATATTAGGTGCAGCGTCCCGCATCCCGTGCTAATAAACGGGACAATCCAGTCCCGAATAATACACGGTACGAACGGAGGCCAAGAAGGGCCGGATTTAGGCTGGCTATTAACCAGGGGCCTAATCAATAAATCTTACATTTCATCATCATCATCAACAGGGACTTGAGCCTACTCTGAGTGAGGGCCTTAGTCGACCACGCTGGCCCATTGCGGGTTGGTCGACTTCACACACAACCTTTGAATTTCTTTGCAGGAGTGTGCAGGTTTCATCACGATGTTTTCCTTCACCGTAAAACCATCGAATAAACGTACATATGAATTCTAAATTTGAAAACACATTGGTACGTGATAGGGATCGAACATCGAACCCGCGTCTCCCGGACGGAAGACAGCGGTCTTAGCTACCACAACACCGACACTCTCTAATTACAATTTACAAAATTACAATTTTAAGTATTTGCGCAGCCAATCAGCCTAAATTATAAACCATTATCTTCTTGATATATCGGCTACGCAATGTAGTTCGAATTATAAATTGTAATTGAATGTTTTATCGAATAGTTCCCAGAGCTTTTCGAAATACTGTAATACTATATCAATCATATCAAGTGGTACAAATTCGCGACCCCACAAACCCTAATATATTTTTTAAGTCACCATAGGATTCTTTCGTAGTCATATAAAGACTATTCTGAAGCACGATATAATAATCTTTCTGTTTAGACAACAAGTGGTCCAAATATTCTAAAAATGGGAGCTACACAGCACAAAATAGCCACAGCCTCTAACGTTCATATAATTTTTACACTTCAATTAATCAAAATTCACCTTAAGTCCGCGCAACGAGACTCTGTATAACTTAGTCCTTCACGCGCTGGTGATAAGGCCTTCTTCCATCTTTCTAATTTGTAAGAAAAGGCCCCCGGATCTGCTTCCTTGATACGGCCCTGGATAGATTGTAACACGCAGGGATCCTGGGGCAATAACTGATCCTGCCCAAAATTCGGCGTAATCTGCAGGATACACCCGGGTTTCATATTACTACAGCTAATGAGGTATATTCAATGGAATATTATACTTATTAGGTAGGTAGTTAATTTTTTATTTTTTTTAGTAACGCATAAAGATTTTTTGTTGTTGCTCTCTAAGCAAATAATCAATAGATTCTTCAATGACAATTGACACATAACTTCCAATAATAAATGAACCTCCTTACTTTTTTAATCTAATTCAGCATTTTATAAAAGTCGTTAAGCAAATAAAAAAAAAAAAAAATTAAGGACTATATTTCCAAAGAAACACAAAAAGTGCACTGCCCGGGAATCGAACCCGGGTCGCAAGAATGGGAATCTTGCATGATACCACTACACCAGCAGTGCTTATCGCTGCGTGTTGAAATTTTAGAATCGTTGCGATGGGTGGTCGATAGGCAATTGTGACGTCATCTACCGTGCGCTGCGCTTATAATAAAAACTTACGACTACCCTCGCCTCACTAAGTCACCTACAACTGCTAAACGATATATCTCACTACAACATCAACAACATCGAGTAACATGGACACTAATCTCGTATCAAGTAGAGCAAAATTTTATCTCTGCCAAAGTCAATAATAAATCATGTCAGATATATATCAATCATGTCTCCACCACCGAGGAACTCGAGGGTTAGATAAGGCACTTGACTAACAAAAATGAGCACTATAAAACGAAATATTTCTGATCATCGAAAAATTGGTTTTGCAAACCGACCATTATTTTTAAAAAACCTATCCAATGCCTCACACTCACACTATGGGATAGGTAAAAAATAACCCCCCAGTTAAGCCGCGGACAGACAGACGGATATGGTGAACTATGAGGGTTCCTTGATGACTACGGAACCCTAAAAACGCAGCTCCAGTGACCACCCTTGGGAGGATTAAACAGTAAACACAGTGGCGGGAAGTCATGCTCTAATTCTAATTTTAAAATCCAGCTATCCTTTTCGTTTTATGACCAATGAAAGAGAGGTGATGAACGAATGATATTAATTTGAACGAATGATATCTTAAAATAAGGGCATAGCTGTCGGTTTAAGATATTTTTAAGTCGCATGTGCTCTCTAAAATTGTACAATTGATACGGCCATAAGGTTCAAATTCGATGTTTGACAGCTCTAATATTAGGATGGCCATTTCCTGTCCCTTATCAATCTTTAAAAGGTAAAAAGGACGGACTAACTTAAATTAAGGATTAGAGCGTGACATCCCGAATCGAGGCCAGGGCCCCGTTTCGCGAAGCAACAAGTTATAATTTGATATTCATTGCGTAGCCAATTCACCTTAACTGTATACCCTTATCGTTTTATCTTTTTGTCTACGCAATGTACATCGAATTGTACTTGTAATTTGTAACTTGTAGCTTCGTGAAACGGCCCCCAGTTGATCAATTTGATCACATAGCTCAACCTACGAACTTTTCAAAGTAGAATTATTTTTTTCATACTTATTATGTCACTAGCGGTCCGTCCGCGGCTACGCTTGCGTTTTGCAATATTTTCCCGCGGGAATAAGACTTTTCCCATAAAAAAGTATCCTATGTGTTAATCCAGGTTACAAACTATCTCCATTCTAAATTTCATCCAAATCCGTTGAGTACTTTAAGCGTGAAAGCGGAACAAACATCTAAACATCCAAATATATTGTCACATTTATAATATTAGTGTGATTTGATCAGTTCGTTTGAAAAGTAAATGAAACCGGCCAAGTGCGAATCCGAATCATGCACTAAGGGTTCTTCCGTATTATGGGCTAAGTTACCGAGAGGTTTTGCATTATTTAACGGACAATTATCTAATCTATCTATTAATGCATTTTTATAAACGCAAAAATTATAAGTATTAAAAGATACATTAACTTATTCTACAGTCTGCAATAAGTGGATAGTAAAAACGCAACAATATTTATTTTATTTGAGTGACAAGCGGTATTAGCATAAACAAGCACTTTGTATGCGATGCCAGTACTATCTTGCTAGTGGTGGCAGGAATCTTGGAGTAACAGGTACCTGCGTAACAAGTGTTTATAATAGTATCTATTGTCTTGGTATAATAATATTCAAGACAGCTGCAACGGTGCATCTTCTGGCAAGTATGTTCCACTTGAGTCTGCATTGGTCTGTAAACATGAGTCCGCAAATCGTTTGTTTCTGATCTGAGGGGGGTATTCACGGAAAGCTCTCACTCGGAATCGAAAAGTTGTCACACGGGAGCGACTCGATTTGCGACAAGTTTCCTATTGATGCATAATATTATTGTGAATAGAACGTCTCGTCTCAATAGGGAACTTGTCGCAAATCGACTCGCTCCCGTGTGGCAACTTTCCGATTCCGTGTGAGAGATTTCCGTGAATATCCCCCGTGATAACTTTCGACCCAGCAACTTTTTACCGTTAAAAAAAAAGTAAGTTTATTTTCCAAATTTTCTTGCTTTAAATGATCTTGCTTGTCAATTTTTGGAGCGTAAAGCGTGCTTAGGGCTAATTTACATTTCGACCAGTAATAGTAATAGAGAGCCACTAAACTTAATTAAGTATCAAGTAGGAACAAATAAAAAAAGAAGCTAAGTCTATTTTGACAGCATCTTAGTACTTCGATCAATCAGCCTATTGCAGTCCACTGCTGGACGTAGGCCTCCCCTCGGGCACGCCAAAGCGCACGATCACCCGCTTTGCTCATCCAGCCACCACCAGCGACCTTCCTCAGGCCATCAGTCCACCTGGCAGCTTCTGGCCTCTTAGTACTTACTTAATTTTATTTTTTATGATACAAGAAATGCATACAATTTAAATAAAAGCATCATTAAACCATTGTAGGTTTGTCTTGATGCCAGATTCGCTCTATGGACGGATTAGGACTATGGACGACACGGTTAGTTAAAATTTCTATAGTCTGCGCAATGGTTTATGACTATGATCGGCGAATGTTGTGGGGGTAGAGGATATTCGCCTCACTCTTGTGTAGGTTCAGTTTGTACCCTGGATTAATACATAGGATACTTTTAACCGGAAAAATCGTACATAACGCGAGCGTAGCCGCTGGCGAACCGCTAGTATTAAATCCTTATCTTCTTACCTGCTGTCAATAGTCATCTAAACATCCAAATATATTTCAAGTAATCTACTAGATACTTTGCCTGTTATAATCTCGAGCGCGGCACATCACTTAACAGCTCTATTTCGCCGTCTGGCTTTTGTATTTTCTGTTCTCTTTTACGAATAAATTGAATAAGGTATGGTTTAATAAACGTGGATTATATTATATAATCCTACTAGCTGACCTGGCAGACGTTGTCCTGCCATTTTTCCCTACACCTACCCTACACCTGCCCTACACCTACCCTACACCTACCCTACACCTACCCTACACCTACCCTACACCTTCCCTGGACTTGCACGAATATTTCAAGACTAAAATTAGCCAAATCGGTTCAGCCGTTCTCGAGTTTTAGCGAGACTAACGAACCGCAATTCATTTTTATCATATAGAAGATTTCACCGATGTTACTAATATGAGTTTAATATTTCTTAACGAAAATTTCCCTACTAAGAATAATATTTTGACAGAGAATTATTTGAGAAGAAATTTGTCGTGTCAACCCCTACTCTTCCCTTGGGTGCCGTAAGAGGCGACTTAGGGACCAGGGACCGAAAACCTTTAAAATTTGCGGTAAAGGTATGCCGTAAAGGTAGAAATTCTAGGTTACATTTAAGATAAAGGTAACCGATATTTGGGTTAGCGAAACCTATAAATGTGTTACCTCTAGCTTTGGTTACCGGTGTTAATATCGGTTACCGAAAAAGGTCCTTGATTTAGAAAGGAATTAATAATGGCAACGCTAGCGATTTTTTGCCGTATCGTCGGCATTATAAATGATTCAGAAAGTAATCTATCTTCATCCGCGTAATTTGAAGATTTTCTTGTTGTTTTTGCATTCAATTATTAAAATATACTCATCTGCATTAATAAAGTGACTTTATTTTTTAAATTAAAAAACATCCTGTCTACAGAAACTGGGTAGTGACCGTAAGTACTTTAATATATTTGGAATTACTATTAGACCTTATTTAACTGTCAAATAATGAGCTTTACAAATAAAATTGTAATACTCGGTGAGATTCTTAAACACCACATTGCATTGTGGTCACAACTTAGCAAGATTAATGGTGGGTCTACTCGGAGTCAGAGAAAATTAGAAATGTATTGGGAAGTAATCCATTTTCATCCGCGCCATTTTAAGAGTTATTTGTTGCTTATGCATGAAATTATTAAAATATACCCCTCTACGTTGAGAACGTGACTATATTTTGGTTTTTTCTTTAGATTTTGTATATTCTCTAACTATCGAAAATGTAGATAGTTATAAATTCTTTGTGATCTCGCAGTTCCGTAGTTATTTAATTTAAAGCTTAATGCCAGCTAGTGTTGTTGCGATAGCGATAGTCTATCGATAGTATCGATAGGCTATGTATATTTTCGATACTATCGATTACGATCAAAATGTGAATTTATAATCTATTTAGCAAGCAATTTATTTTAAAAATTCATCTAATATTACGCATTGGTGAAGCTAATCCGAGATGGTGGCAATTTTTTTGTTTATGGGCTGATTTCGATAAAACTCAGTTTGATACTTTATTTTGAAAAGAAAATGGCAACTGAATTATAAAATAACAAATATCCATAATGGTGGGCAACTTGTTTGTTCATGGACTGATTTAGTTAAAACTGGACTTGGGACCATTAATTTGACATGAGATTAACGGCGGTATGGTATAAATGTCAAAATACCAAGATGGCGACCAACTTTTATGTTTACGGACCGATTTTGTAGTAACTTGGTTTAGAACAATATTGACATGAAATGTAAATCAATTTGTCAAATAAGATGCCACACAGACAGACATTAGAAAACAACGATAATATTCAAATATCTCAAAAACTATGCGTCTTAGCGAAAAAATAACGAAAATTTATGCCCCCTTTATAACCCCAAATACAACCATGGCCATGCTATATAATGACCTTACTTGACCTTGACACTCACTTTTTTTAACTTTGTGAAAAATATATCTTAATGGTCCTGTAAACATTAATTGATTGATTGAGAATGGTAAGATAGTTCCAATTATTAACGAAGCAATGTTAAAACTACTACTATTATTATTATTATTAAAAATGACAAAAATCCAACATGTCGGCCTATATTTCGTTCATGGATCGATTTTGTTAAAACTTGGCTTGGGACCATAATTTTTACATTAGATGAACTTCCATTTGTCAAATAAGATGCCACACAGATGGACATTAGAAAAATCAATAATATTCAAATATCTCGAAAACTATGCGTCGTAGAGAAAAAATAACGAAAATTTGTGCTCCCTTTATAACCCCAAACACAACCATGGCCATGCTATATAATGACCTTACTTGATCTTGACACTCACTTTTTTTAACTTTGTGAAAAATATATCTTAATGGTCCTGTAAACATTAAATGATTGATTGAGAATGGTAAGATAGTTCCAATTATTAACGAAGCAATGTTAAAACTACTACTATTATTATTATTATTATTAAAAATGACAGAAATCCAACATGTCGGCCTATATTTCGTTCATGGATCGATTTTGTTAAAACTTGGCTTGGGACCATTATTTTTACATGAGATTAACAACGGTATGATAAAAATGACAAAAATCCAAGATGGCAACCAATTTTTATGTTTATGGACTGGTTTTGTTGAAACCTGGTTTAGAATAATATTTTAACATGAAATGAACATCCATTTGTCAAATAAGATGCCACACAGATGGACATTAGAAAAATCAATAATATTCAAATATCTCGAAAACTATGCGTCGTAGCGAAAAAATAACGAAAATTTGTGCCCCCTTTATAATTCTTAACACAACCATGACCATGCTATATAATGACCTTACTTGACCTTGACACTCACTTTTTTTAACTTTGTGAAAAATATATCTTAATGGTCCTGTAAACATTAATTGATTGATTGAGAATGGTAAGATAGTTCCAATTATTAACGAAGCAATGTTAAAAATTACAAAAATCCAACATGTCGGCCTATATTTCGTTCATGGACCGATTTTGTTAAAACTTGGCTTGGGAATGTTTATGGACTGGTTTTGTTGTAACTTGGTTTAGAACAATATTTTGACATGAAATGAAAATCAATTTGTCAAATAAGATGCCACACAGACAGACATTAGAAAAAAACAATAATATTCAAATATCTCGAAAACTATGCGTCGTAGCGAAAAAATAACGAAAATTTGTGCCCCCTTTTATAACCCTTAACACAACCATGGCCATGCTATATAATGACCTTACTTGACCTTGACACTCACTTTTTTAACTTTGTCAAGGTCAAGTAAGGTCGTTATATAGAACGACCATGGTCGTGTTCAGGGTTATTAAGGGGGCATAAATTTTCATTATTTTTTCGCTACGGCGCATTGTTTTCGAGATATTTTAATTTTATTGATTTTTTCTAGTCTATGTATCATCGTATTTACGAAACGGATTTCATTGCATGTCAAAATATTATTCCAACTAAGTTTCAACAAAATCGGTCCATAAACATATCATGGGCGCTATTTTGAATTTCACAAGTTTACGTTCTCTTTTTTTTTAAATAGCATATTAATCTCAGTATATATAACATATATATAAAAATATTTATTATCATAACAAATATCAATTATAAAAGTATAACGAAATGCGTTTTTTTTTTCATACGTATGCGTCTTAACACACTTTAATAAGATATAATAATAAAATATTACAAATGTGAAAGTATGTCTGGATGTTTATATTTGTATTGATTTTGCGCCTCAACTATTAGATGGATTTAGATGAAATTTGAAATAAAGATTGTTTGTACCCTGGATACTACAAAAAGTATCCTATGTGTTAACATAGGATACTTTTTGTAGGAAAAGATCCTATTTTTACGGGGAAAATCGTACATTTTACTACAATTTGCGATGTCACATTTTGAGGTATTCGTCTCCTTAGTGTATATTATTTTTATTTTAAAGTAAACGTAGTCCGTCTCATGACTAATTAATATTTCTAGTAGAACTATGACACTCGGGTAGACCAAACTATCCAAAATTCGCTATGAAACTGGAAAAAGAAAGATACGCTAACCGCGATCGGGCGACCTCAATTACTAACAAATAAGACAGGAGCCGGTCGCTCTTTGAATATACCAACCGACGACCGAGACGGAACGACGCGACGGGTGCGAGTGAGATAGACAGCGCGTCATAGCGCGTGCCGAGGTGTCGCGAGATCTCACGAAATAAAGGTAATTTTATTTCGGTTACCGGTATTACGCATCGGTGGTTAATACGCCAAAAGCTTACCTTTTTTAAATACCGGTAAAAAAAATATAGGTGGTTACCAAATAATACCGGTATTTGCTGTACCGGTTTCGGTCCTTGTTAGGGACTACACATTGAACAGGGAACGGGCAGCAGCGCTCTCTGATACAGTAACCTTTTAATCTGCGATCGCCAACCCGCCTGCCAGCAGTGGACTGTAACGGGCCGTTGATTTTTGATTTTGATAATAAGAATAAGTTATGCAAAAACAGGTGATGCTAATAGCACCATGCTGAGCTGGAACCTCTTTGCTTGCCAAATCGCAACAAATATAACTTTATTTTTGTTTTCTTTAATATTGTAAGCAAATAAACGTTTTTTCTTTCTTTCTTTCTTTCTTTCTTGGGCAAAATGCTTTCGTATGTGCAGATGTCCAACGGATGTCCCGCTGTAATCCTCTGCAGGTCGCATTTCTCAACCAAATTAATGAAATTTTGTGAGCAGGTTCGATAAATTTATTATATTGTAGTTTTTTTGTCTATTGAGTATTTCGATTTTTTACCCGACTGCTTTAGAAGGAGGGTTATGTTTTTCGAGTGTATGTATGTATGTTGTATATTTCTTTGGCACGCTCTACAGCCTGAACGGCTTGATGGATTTTAGCTAAAGAGGTAACGTTAGATTCGTCTTACTGGTGAGAGTGACACTGGGTACATCAAATTTATAAAAAAACCAAGATGGCCTATTTTTGGCGCCAAAAGTTTTAAATTTTTCATGCAGTCGGGTTTTTTGTTTTTTTTAATAATAGTGGTTATTTTAGAATGGCGTTGATATGGGGATTGTAAAAATAAAAAAAAAAGACAAGTAATTCAGACATTTCATTATTCAGTTAATTTATCATTATGAGTATTTATTTAAACTATGCATATCAAAAATATGCGTATTAGGAAAATATGTTAATTTATCCAAATAAAAATTATGCAGATGATTATCCTCAAAGGAAACAGTTTCGTAATGCGACCATGAAATAGAATAAGTAAATATATTTTTTTTAAAGACCCGCCGAGACTCGATCCTCGGGTGAGATCTTCAATGCAGAAGGATTTCCCAAGACATATAAAATATAAATTTAAAGATTTGTCCTACAAAAATCTTAGATACGATTAGATGTAGGTAATTAAAATCTCTGGGAGAAGCTTTCTGGCATACTATTCTTTGTAGAATAAAATCGTTATTTTAGTTGTAATTTAATGTCTTGTAATATAAACCATATTAATTTAAAAATAAATGTTCCTAGTGCGTATTGTTTCGTACGCGGTGCTGAAATACTATTTTATATGACTACTAGCGCTGCCAGTGATGGAACGACAACTTTGATAACCGAACGTATATTTCGGAGAAGGAAGCAGAAACCTGCCCCTGAATTCTTCCGCTCGCCCGCCCTGTTGTTAGCAGGTAAACCTTCAAGCTACAACTAGATGGAGTTGCGCACCATAGAAAATATATTTCGATTTTTTATTTAAACTTGGATGTACGCAAACTACCTAGCTTTCATCATATTTAACATTATTCAATGGATGTCTATAACGCCATTTATAATTTTCATACATATTATCTTGATTGTTGAAAGGTAGGGTACAAGCACCATTTATTGTCCTCTGTCATTTACCTCGTTACCAATATACGTAGTTCCTTCTTCATCCGCTTGGAGCGCGGAAGTCCGCATGCGTACATCCATTTCCTCAATTTTCAGTGTCCACGAATTTCATGAATGGCGCTCGTTCACAACCAGTCTTGTGTATAGTACTTATAAAATATAATTTTGTTAATTAATGTTTCAAAATGTTATCTATAACCTCATACCTTAATACTAATGAACCAATTAGGTAGTGTTGTGACGTAACTAGTGGGTTTTCCCGCTTATTTTGACAATAAAGAAACCAAAAATCGTAAGTATTGTTTTAATTGTTTTTCTTTAGTATTTATACCTAACTTTTATAACTCAACGTTTTATTTTCATTGTAAAGTGTATTCTTTCACAATTATTAGCATATTTTGAGTTATTTTATGTTAGTTTTAGGATAATAAAACGCTTGTTATCCTAGAAAATAAAACTGCGGTATTTTTATCGATTTGACACTTTCGGCCCAATATCATTTGTGAATGGTCTCTAAGCGAGTTTATTATGGGGAAAATCAGTCCGTGTCTATTAAGGTCAAGGATAATTTTATCATGGAATACATAAATATTGATGTCATTTTTTCATGCTTTTATCTGTATCTTCATTTATTTTATAGCGTTTTGACATTCTTGGCAGTATTTCAACGATTCCTAAGAATAATTTAGTTGAATATAACTTAACTTAATTTAACTTAACTTTAGATGATGAACAAACCTAAGATGATAGTTTTACATAGAGTGGAGTGTTTGTATAATAACTTTTTCGTGAAGATATTTTACTTAAGATCCTTAAGCAAACTCTCTAGATTATGATCTCTCTTTCGCTAGTCATAAATTCTTCGGAAAAGTGGAGCATGATTTTCTATTTACTTTATTTTTCTTATTTTATGGTTATTGGTAATTCAGCATACTTTAAATTCTATTCAATTAAAATAAGGTACTCGAAACGAAAAAATATCAAATTAAACTGAAAATGTTTACGCGATTATACCTAGGTATTTTAAGTTTTAAAATAAGTCACGTAATTTATTTAAGTACTGTTCTGCACTTTACCTACCAAAAAATTGCAACAAAAACGTTCTCATTACTACGAGTATTAAATTATTTTCTTATTATTCGTACGTCTATTTATAAATTGGAATCATAACCATTCTAACTGGTAAAAATAAATTGGATAACTTTTTTAATTTCATGATCATTAATCATAAACCTTGCCTTCTTTCAGAAAAATGTCATCTAGCCCGTTCCCGTACACATGTGAGCTATGTGGTGCAGAGGGCTTGACAGACGAAGGTATGCGATCTCACACCCTCGAAGCCCATGTGCAGGGCAGACCCGAGTGTCCATTTTGCGACTGCACAGTCCCGCAGCCGCAACTAGTGGGCCATGTGCAGAAAGCCCACTTACATTACTTGACGCCAGAACGGGAACTCATGGCTTTCATTGACGATCAAAGTCCAAGGTACGTAAAGCCATTATGGTGGACTGACATTATTTATTCATCAACAGCTCATATACGTCCCCACCGAGGGGCTCGAGCTTATCCTGAATGATTAAGCCTTAGCCGACCACGCTGTCCCAGTGCGGGTTGGTCGACTTCACACACAACCTTTGAATTTCTTCGCAGGAGTGTGCAGGTTTCATCACGATGATTTTCTTCACCGTAAGAGCGTCGAATAAACGTACATATGAATTCAAAACTCGAATACACATTGGTACGTGGTGGAGATTGAACCCGCGCGTGTCCCGGACGGGAGGCAGCGGCCCTAGCCACTAGACCACCGACGCTCTCACACTTCCGTAAATTTCCTTTTTCATTCTTAACTGCGCCGACAAAATATTCCACTGTATTTTAAAAATACATAGGGTTTACGCGGAGAAAAGTACTAGGTACCAGCTTAGAGTAAACCACTGCTGTTAACAGCCGTAGTACGTTCGCTTCAGAGTCTTTTCTGACATTTTAATTATGATTTTATAAAATAATTGGTGATTATCGATTGGTCAAAACTGTGGTCCTATGTGTATTAAAATTTATAATAATCTGCCACGAACTTTAAAACAACAGCCTAAACTCGTATTTAAAAGAGAATTGTTCAAATGGCTTCAATCACAAAATTTTTACTCAGTTAAGGATTATTTAAGTGTAAAGTTTGCATGACTTGTTTGGACATTTTTAGTGTAATTTTGTGTATTGTTTTTTAAGTTATTATGACATTTATAATTTGCATGTTACTTTAAAGTGACTGAAAATGTGCTCGTTATTTACTATGCTGTACACCTGCAAACCTGTACCATTTTTCTTAGCAAATAAATCATTATCATTATCATTATCATTATCATTATGACTACTTGTTGACTCACATGTATGTGAGCCGTGTAACCGGTTTTTTACGTGCACTCAAGTTTGCGCCTGCGACTACGGAGTGCAAAAACAGTGCGACGTCTCTTTATCCAAACGAAACCGTACTATAGTGTCTTAGCTATAGTGTCTTTTTCTTTCTGCGACAAGGGGAATAGTGCGCGATCTTAATTTGAAATGTATATTTTATCACATTACTAATTAACGTTATTGTATAGTTTGACAACGTCAAGCGAATCTGGCATCAAGACTAACCTACAATGGTTTAATGATGCTTTTATTTAAATTGTATGTATTTTTTGTATCATAAATAAAAAAATAAAAAAAAGAGCATATAATCTCTAAGTTACCTTTATCCGCAGCTTTGATGAAGACAAGATGACAACGACAGATAGTTGTAGCTACAACACTCCAGGGTCCATCAACGGCTGGCACAGCCCAGAGAACGCTTGTTTTCAAAATGGCGCTATCTCGAAAAATTACCACAACGGTTTTCAAGACAAAGAAAGCTATAGCAGTAGAAGTGACAAAGATTATAGATCTGAAAGAGATGAAGAAAAAATCTCACGATCGCCTAAAAATATTAACTTAAGTAATGGTATGAAGAATATTAATTTAAGTAATGGAGTTATACCTAAGAAGCTGCAAAGTAGACAAAATTCTCACGAAGAAGCTGTAAATGGGCACGATAGAGACAGAAAAGGTACTTTATGAGTTAATTGGTTTTATTTTATTTTATTATAAAAAAGGCAACCTAAATAAACTTACACATATAAATTCTGCCATTGTGTAAGTGAACTCACCGAAAAAAAAGTAATGGCGGATCGAAGTGATGTAATAACATCCTATGGAAATAAATCATTTTTGATTTTATTAAATAAAATGTAGCCTTTAAGCTAAAGTGTCAAATCAAAAATGTAATGAAGGATCGAAGTGATGTAATAACATCCTATGGAAATAAAACATTTTTTATTTTATTAAATAAAATGTAGCCTTCTACTAAAGCTTGATTTGACACTTTAGCTTTAGTAAAAGGCTACAAATGCTAGTGTATAAGCATAAGTTTAAACTTCAACATAATAATCAACAGACTTGTAATAATGACAAGGTATTTTGGTTTAGTATAATGTGGTTCCTTGTTAATTTTATTTCCACAGGCACGCACGCTAGCCCTAGTCATAACTCATCAAGCTACGAAGGATCTCCTAATAAAAATAAGGTAAACGTCCCGTAATTGTTCCGTTTACCGTACAAAAATATTAACTGCCAAAATTGTTTATTAATTAAGTACTTTTGTTTATTTCAGTTAACGATGGCAAGTGCCGGTCAAGGATCACCGTTAAGATCCCAATTAGCTTTAAAATTGAAACCTAACACTCCCAAGAAATCGGTGCCGACTCCAAGTCCAACAGTGCAGGTTAGTATTGAAATTAAAACTGCCCTGTATTTGTGTAAACCTAACTTGGCTTTTTATTTAATTATCCGATAGTTTGCAAAGGAAAAATCCCTTTCACTTTCAAACTTTAAAAAAAACGTTGCCTCTTTGGCTGTACACACTTAAGTCCCGTAACTTTTTTTAACTAAAAAAAACAAAATGTCAATGTCATAAAGTTACAGGTGGTGTGATGCCGCCAAGTTGTATTATTTTCGAAAACACCTTGATTTTTGTATTGAATTTTGTATAAATTCCTGAAATTCTTGTACTAAAATCTCATTTACAAATATATTTAATTATTTTCAGTGTTTACTTTGCGATTTTAAGTCAACATGCCCTCGAAAATTGGAAGAACACATAAACCGCGCACATTTCGATCTCACGTCTCCATCGGTGATGGGAAATGCGAATTCTAACGCTAATGCGAATGCAAATACTACAGACCCTACCCTAGGCTTGAGTAACCCTACGATAACCCTGGACAACCCCACTCTTGGTTATTCTGCCATGGCTATGTCTCCAGGACCGCATAGTTCAAACTTCCAATGCCCTTTGTGTGAAAGAGAATTCACGACGGGTTCTGACGTGGAAATGCACGTAAATGTCGAGCATCGAGATATCCTTAGTCCGCAGAAGTCGGTGAGTATAATCTAATTCAAGGCAAGAGCTTTTTTATTCTAAAGCTCCACCCTAACATCCAGTGAATTTTTAATACAAAGCACACTGGCACATAATAATCTAGTGTTCCCATTCTTACTTTTAATTTTTAACATGGTCAAAGTCAAAGTCAAAATCATTTATTTCCATAGGATGTTATTACATCTCTTTGATCCGTCATTACATTTTTTTGGGTTCACTAACACACCTTACCTTACCTACCTTCCTTCCTTGGCAGGCAGCCAAATAGCCTGATTAAACACAATTTCATGAGGTTTTCTCTTTACAATTAAGCAATATTTTGTTGTTATGTAAATGCATAGGTATACTTATTTATTTACATGTTAATGTTTTCTTTATGGTAGAAATCTAATTTGTCATGAGCAGTCATATGTAATCTGTAAGTAAAAAAATAATAATTAGGAAACCGCGTAAAGGAATTTAATTTTATTAAATTATAACATCTTACCAAGAACACAAAAATGCAATTTATTTATATTCTTTCACATCATTTCCTAGTATTACTAGTTTTAAATCTAAAATAATTTTAATTTTATAATTTATAACTATTTTTTTTATAATACTACTGGCCAGAAGCATTCACAAATAAGTAGACAGTATCTATATCCTATTTACCAGGATCAAGCAATGGACAATGCGTCGAGTGACACGGATGTGGTGATGATGGAGGAGAGTCCCGTTAGCAACTGTCCTGTCTGCTGCCAGCCATTGCCCCTCTCACAGCATGAACTGGTAATTGAATTAAATCAATATTAGTACAGAAACCAAACTCTAAATTAAAGATTATGCTCGACTAAGAACACAGACATAAAATAGAAACATCACTATACTTGGGTTACTATAGGTGAGCTCTGACAGATTAAAATTTTAAAAACTTATTAATATTATTTTGTTTATTTATTTATTTATTAAGTAAAATTACATACTGTTTAATGATAAAATAAGAGGCGAAGTTACTTTTTTTTATATCTTAGCTATTATGGTTTTTAAACTGAATATTATTAAAAAAGTTGTTAACGTCGTATGAAAATTTATGTAGCTGTCAGAACCCATCCTATAATAACCCAACTATAACAGTGTGATAAGCTTCTGCAAGTAACTTTGACTTTGAAGAAAGTTATACTATAGGTGTCAGCATGAAAGTTTAAACTGTTTACAAAATTGTTTGTTATTAATGTTATTATTTAAGGTTTCCATGTCTTATTTACTTAAAGAGTTTCGGTGAGGAAGCCCAGGATATGGAGAAATTGAAGAAGAACCACTATGGGCTAAATGAATTAAGAAAATTATGCAATTTTCAAATTGAGCTCTTTATCTATTTTCAATTATTTAGGTCAACAGACAGTAAACTTAACCAACAATAATAATCTCGAAGTTACTATTATGATTGTATCCCTTCCCACTAATATTATAAACGTAAAAATATATTTGGATGTTTGGATGCTTGTTCTGCCTTCTTCACTCTTAAAGCACTCAACGGATTTAGATGAAATTTGGAATGGAGATAGTTTGTTACCTGGATTAACACATTGGATACTTTTTACGGGAAAAAGTCTTATTCCCACGGGAAAATCTTACACAATGCGAGCGTAACCGCGGGCGGACTGCTAGTTAGTAAATAGTTTAATTACATTTCAGATTCAACACATAGAAGAGCACTTCGAGCGAGGCGAGGACGGCGGAGCGACATCGCTGTCTGCCGCTGAGAGAGAAGCCATGAAGACCAGGGAAGAACACGAGTTCCAGATCTTGAGGGTGAGTCTAGGTAGAACAGAAGAGACCTATATAGGTCTAGGTCTGCTGGAAGATATTTCTTTAGATTTGTTTATTTTATTTTTTAGCCTGTTATCTCGTTTATATTTTGTGTTTTTGTAATTTTCTTGTTTATCGTGTACAGTAAAAGGTCAAGTAAATAAGTTAAATATAATAAAAAGCATGTAATGGGTACTGCTAAATATAATAAAAAGCATGTAATGGGTACTGCTAAATTTAATAAAAAGCATATAATGGGTACTGCTAAATTTAATAAAAAGCATGTAATGGGTACTGCTAAATTTAATAAAAAGCATATAATGGGTACTGCTTAATTTAATAAAAAGCATGTAATGGGTACTGCTAAATTTAATAAAAAGCATGTAATAGGTACTGCTAAATTTAATAAAAAGCATGTAATGGGTACTGCTAAATTTAATAAAAAGCATGTAATGGGTACTGCTAAATTTAATAAAAAGCATGTAATGGGTACTGCTAAATTTAATAAAAAGCATGTAATGGGTACTGCTAAATATAATAAAAAGCATGTAATGGGTACTGCTAAATTTAATGAAAAGCATGTAATGGGTACTGCTAAATTTAATAAAAAGCATGTAATGGGTACTGCTAAATTTAATAAAAAGCATGTAATGGGTACTGCTAAATTTAATAAAAAGCATGTAATGGGTACTGCTAAATATAATAAAAAGCATGTAATGGGTCCGCCATGTGGTGGCGGCAGAGTAGAATACATTTGTCACCAACCCCTACTCTTCCCGTGGGTGTCGTAAGATGCGACTTAGGGACTACACATTGAACAGGGAACGGGCAGCAGCGCTCTCTGATACAGTAACCCTTTAATGCAAAACCAAACACTTAAGTGGAGGAGGCTTATGAGTCCAGCAGTGGACTGTAACAGGCCGTTGAATGGATACTACAAAGGAATCATATTGAAGTATTTCTTATTAGGAATTTCTTAATGTTTTTTTTTTTTATTATTTTATTTAGACTTTGAGACCTGTAATAAAATTACCTTTTTATCTGTACACAAAAAACTTAATTCTAATAATTAAACAAACTGAACAATTATACTTAGTTAGTGAAGTTTCTTCTGGCCGTACTCCACAGAAGGCGTACAATAGTGAACGTGCCAACCAGGGACAAACTTCTTTTGTCTTCCTAGCTTTGCCGTCGAAAAATGATTTTGTTAAATCTTACTTCGAATAAAGACATTTTTATCTTTATCTTAAAACATGGCCTTCTCTAGGCTCAGTATGGCATGGAAGAGGATGACGAAGAAGGCTACACAGGTCGCGCGGCGCACAGCTTGAAGCGAGCGGTGTACAGCGGAGCCCTATCCGTGGCGGGCTACTACGAGCGTAGCGTAGGCCTCCGCCGCGCCGCCGCCTCGGGACAGGACACGGGCTGCTCTAGGACTGAGGGTGAGTGACGTCATTATCATCCGTCATCTAACAAAGACTATGTAACTTTTCGAGAGTAATTTTTCATGTTCGCTTTCATGGGTACCCGAGAAGTTTTGCGTTTGGTTTTTTTAATTTTGCTAACAAATTGTATTAATTCTATGCTTGTGCTTTAAGTTAGAGGTTGAGTGACCTTTGGCATCATCCAATACTATATGTACTAGGCCATTATTACCAGTGTCACTGATCTATCGATAGTTTGACAAAAATTATAGCGAAACAACTACAAGTTTTGTTGAAAACGGATAGGTGACTTGTCAAAACAGTGCCAGTTTCATCTAAAACGACCAAAAAAAGAAAATGGTCGCCATCTTGGTTTTTCTTTGTTTTCAACATTTGTTTGGGCCAATCATATAAAAGTGCCTTATCGTAAATCTGACGTGGGACGAGTTTACCACTAAAGTACGGTCGCTGAGCAGAAAGAATTTCGCACGTTGACCTGTTATTACCTGTCTCTGTTATTCCTGCGTAAATATATTGCCGTCCCACTCCTACATATGCAATGCCCGAGTGGGACGGCAATATATTGTTACCTACAAGGGTTCGTAATTTGGATTAAAACACCAATGACGTAATTCGAGGGTTTATTCGACGATGAACAACTGGTTCCAGGGCAAATCACTCTAAATTCTAATTCGCACAGTCACTCGTAGTCCGTAGGTATCGCTTAGGTCGCAGGTTTCTTCGCTCTTGATCGCTTTGAAGTTTTCACTCCGATAGCTCACTCGAAACTGAACTGAACTCGCGCAGAGCCGGCCGCCTTATGCGCTGAAATCGGGTCTAGAATCTTCCAGAAACGACTAGTGCAGTCCTGCACTACGACGAATATTCTGGATTAGAGTCGCCATCTAGTATCGAGTAGACGTATTACGTACACAGCTCTCGAGCGTCTTGAGATGTCTAGATAGTTCCCGACTCTGTGGATGGATGGCGCTAGCTGCTACTGCTAGACCTTAACAATATTTACGCAGGAGTAACAGAGACAGGTAATAACAGGTCAATGTACGAAATTCTTTCTGCTCGGCGACCGTGCCTTATCAATTTTTCAGAAGGGAAAACGTTTTTCAAAGTTCCTAAATAACCATTTGATTTTCAGTTAATTGTGAAAATACACCAGAGCTTACAGAAGGTATAAAGTTAGATCAAGATGTTGAAGATATACTTGATGATTCAGAAGTCAAAACTGAAGGTAGTTCTGATGGATTTATCTACAATAGATGTTGAGCGAAGTGTCGGTAGATTCTATACTGCGGTAGATAAGATCTGTAGACAAAATACACTTCTCTTCTCAAAAAATCAAAACACCTTGCAAATTTATGTTTTGTAAGGAATAACAGAAATATGTGTATATTTAGGAATATATGTCAAATGTCGTTTAAAGCCCAGGTCACACAGAGCGGGAGCGGCGCGGTCCGGGGCCGGGACAAGTGGGACAGCGCTATGCCGCGCCATAGCACCGTCCCTCTTTCCCGGCCCCGGACCGCCCCCGGCATGGCTCTGTATGACTTGAGCTTAATAGTGAGTAATATGAGGTTTTCATATACTGTGATCATTCATTACTCACTGTTAAACGACATTTGACATGTATATTCCTAAATATACACATTTTTCTGTTATTCCTTACAAAACATAAACTTGCAGTGTTTAATTTTTTTGGTGAGAAGTATATTTAGTTTTTTTTTGTTGTTTCTTAATTTTTTGTGGTTTACTTGTGTACAATAAATTGTAAATAAATAAATAATACGTCCGCACCGAGATTAAGAGGTTTCAAGGGTTTCAGGAGGTTTGGGTTTCCGGGTTTTCAGTTGTCATTTACGGAAGGAAATAATTGGCAACACTGCTTAATCTCCCTGTGATTTCAAACCGATCAAAAAGTAGCGGCACGTATGATGGACATTTTGACACAGTACAGTCGTCGTCGTCGTCGAGTGGGTTGTAGTCGACAACCGACCTCACAAACCCTGGTGTCAGTGTAATAGAGCTGCCAAAGGCCACTGACTTGGCTCGTGTAACGACTAGATAGTAGCCGGGACCAACGGCTTAACGTACCTTCCGAAGCACGGAGTCATCTTTATTTTCGGACAATCAGGTGATTCAGCCTGCAATGTCCTAACCAAACTAGGGAAAGTCTCACGAAGAGATTTTTGCTTGACAGTGTCCTCACCGGGAATCGAACCCGGTACCTCCGTAATGAGTGTCGAAATCTCGACCATTCGGCCACCGAGACTCTTGGGCATTACAATAGTGACGTCAAATATCAATTTAGTATCGAAAAAAAATATGCCGGTTTTTTTATAAAACGGAAATTTTAATATTTACTTTGTATAAATAACTCCTTTGTATATTGTAGTTATTAATTAATACGAAACATCATGGAGTGTCGCTACTTTAATTGGTATTATAGTACCATATTTTTTAGGGTGTAATTAACATAACAATATAATAAAATGCTTACAGGTATCCTAGAACGGATAACACAGCTAAATGCCCAAAACCCAAACATAGTGAAGACCTACCTGTGCAGTGCGGTGGACCACTACGCCAGCACGTACGGCGACCGCGGCTGGGGCTGTGGGTACCGGTGAGTGTTGCCGACTGTAAAGTGTTGCCAGCTTCGTAGTGTTGCCATTTCGTCCCGGATTAAAATACGTACCTATAAAAGTGATCACCTGAAAATGTTATTTGAAATTCTAACAATGGTTTAACATTTCCAGTCATAATATTTGTAGTTGTTATTTTTTAAATGTACAATGAGCAAAACGTAAAAAACATTGTACTACTGTTTACAGTAGTCAACACACGTATCGAAAAATGATTTGTAAAAATCTTAATTCGAATAAATCAATTTTTACTTTGAATGTTTCCTGTGCCGTGATCGACCATCCGAACACCAAGCCTCTTTGTCATTTAAATAATCATCTAACTTATAGTAAGCTTTATTACAACGCCTCTGTTTTACACAAATTCAAATTCAAAAATTATTTATGTTATTACATCACTTAGATCCGTCATTACATTTTTTTGGGTGAGTTCACTAACACAATGGTGGAATCTGTGGAGAAGAGCTCACCGAAGAAACTCCACAGTCGTCGCATCTTTTGCGTTTCCTCACACAATTCTTAAACCTTTTTTCTGGTAAAACTAAGATCTCATCTGGTATTTTGTTTTTAAATTTTGTAAACACAGAAACATTAATTCACAGAAACATGCAAATGGTGCTATCATCGCTCGTCCGGCACGCACCGTACTCAGAGCTATTAGGGGTGGACAGGGACGGCGCGGTGCCCTCCATACCGCGCCTGCAGCTCATGGTGGAACAGGCCTGGCAGATGGGCTTCGACACGCAGGTACTAGACTACACGCAGATGGAGGTGGGTACTGGACTGATGGAGGTGGGTACTGGACTGATGGAGGTGGGTACTGGACTGATGCAGGTGGGTACTGGACTGATGCAGGTGGGTACTGGACTGATGGAGGTGGGTACTGGACTGATGCAGGTGGGTACTGGACCGATGGAGGTGGGTACTGGACCGATGGAGGTGGGTACTGGACTGATGGAGGTGGGTACTGGACTGATGGAGGTGGGTACTGGACCGATGGAGGTGGGTACTGGACCGATGGAGGTGGGTACTGGACTGATGCAGGTGGGTACTGGACTGATGCAGGTGGGTACTGGACTGATGGAGGTGGGTACTGGACTGATGGAGGTGGGTACTGGACTGATGCAGGTGGGTACTGGACCGATGGAGGTGGGTACTGGACCGATGGTGGTGGGTACTGGACTGATGGAGGTGGGTACTGGACTGATGGAGGTGGGTACTGGACTAATGGAGGTGGGTACTGGACCGATGGAGGTGGGTACTGGACTGATGGAGGTGGGTACTGGACCGATGGAGGTGGGTACTGGACTGATGCAGGTGGGTACTGGACTGATGGAGGTGGGTACTGGACCGATGGAGGTGGGTACTGGACTGATGGAGGTGGGTACTGGACTGATGGAGGTGGGTACTGGACTGATGGAGGGAGGTACTGGACCGATGGAGGGGGGTACTGGACAGATGCAGGTGCAGCTAGCAAAGTGCATAAATTCTATTGAAATATTTACGTAGTAGCTCTTAAATAGTTCAACGAAATTCTGAAACTATAATATCAAAAAAGTTATACACTTTCGAGAAAACTTCAATCGTTTGCCGAGGTGATGGGGTACATACTAAACTAATGAAAGAGCGTGTTGCTTTGAAGGGAGTACGTATTATTCTGATATAGATAGATACCAGTGGCGAAGGGTGAAATTTTGACAAAGGTAAGCCGGAAGGGCGCGTCCTACCTAACTGAATGACATGACTTTTGTTTTGTTTTTGAAAATGGAATTCATCGTTTGTACCTATGTCACTTGAAAGCCCAGAAAAGACTAAATTTTAGGAGGACGAACTCTGCTCTAGATGTGAATCAAGAACAGAATCGTATTTGCATTAATACTTAAAACTGACAATATTTAGCTTACCCAGCGGCCATTACTAGCAGCACAATATTACCATTGCGGCCATTATTACCCAATCACGCGCGAACGACCGATTGCCGATCGGGCGAGCGCACGATACATTGCTGTGTTTACAGGGCGTCGTCCGCCTCGACTTGTATTAAAAATAACAATGTATCTTACGCTTGCGTGTTTTCATGAAGGTAAATTACTAGTTCTAGCATTAGGCTGTTGGAGCGATTTCTGAAAGGTAACCCGATGGGAATCGGCATGTATGGACCCTTCGCCACTGATAAATACTTATTATTCTTACTAATTTTTTTTTTTGTTACTTTAAAATGAATTTGACAGTCAGGATCAGACTACTTAAATTATCTTTGTGCTCTGTTTCAGGGATCTGAACAACTTGGCAGCAAACTGCACAACACGCGCAAGTGGATCGGAGCATGTGAAGTGGTCACAGTGCTGTCTTCACTCAGGATAAAGTAATATTAATTATCAATAATAATGTAGATGTATTGTTGTTACACATTACATCTGTTAACGAAATCACATCACACTAATATTTTAAATGAGAAAATATATTTGGATGTTTGGATTTTTGTTCCACTTTCACGCCTTAACTTAACTACTGAACGCATTTGGATGAAATTTGGAATGGAGATAGTTTGTAACCTGGATTAACACACGCGGCGGGCTGCTAGTATCTAATCTAAAGCGAAAAATAAAAAATAGTCTAGCCCCAAGTCTAATCCAAGATAGATCTTGGACAGGACTCGAATCTGCATCTCCTCGGCTATCCGGGCCAGACAAAAAAAGCATTTTACCAAGCTTTGTGAAAGGTCGACGAAATTTGTTTTTTACTTTAGTTCTCGGAGTCGGGTTCTTCGCTTTACAATTATTAATTAATGTTTTTATTAGAAGTAGTGTACAGGATCGTCCAATTAAATCCAATCCAATCCAATTAAATGGGTCAGTATAGGTAACTCTGAAACTACAATACAATTCCTGTGTAGTTTCTTCTAGCCGTTCTTCTCCACAGAGGGCGTACACTGGTAGTGAACGTATCCACGATAGCTTTGACGTCGAAAAATTATTTGTAAAAATCTTAATTCGAATAAAAAATTTTGACTTTGACTTTGACTACAAGACATAGAAATACTGTGGTGTTTGGGAGAAACCTGTTAACTCCAAATTGGTTATTTCTCAGTGGATGGGCATTGGGTGATGCACTAATGACAACACGATGAATTTTGATAGATAGGTATAAAAAAAAATTATAATAAGAATGAACGCTCGTGCGCGGGCGCGGGGGGGGGGGGGGGCGCGGGGCGCGTGCGTCATAGCAACAGCGTTAACACTCAGAATAAGCATTTACTTATTATTTTGTACATTATGGAAAAATCGTCATTATCAAGTTTTTACCAGTGTATTGCTTCACTTCTACAAAAAATAGAATTACCAGAAATAAACCAAAAAAACTAAGTTTGTTACTAAATATTTTGTATACCACAGTCCTGTCTTAAGGAACCATGTCATCGATTTTAGTGACAAGAAAAAAACTACATTTTTAGAATAAAATAATACTCATACTCAGTTCGCAACCCGGTCGTATGGAATAAAAAAAACCAACGCTGACCCAGTGCGGGTTGGTCAACTTCACACACTTTGAATTTCTTCGCAGGAGTGTGCAGGTTTCCTCACGATGTTTTCCTTCACCGTAATATATTAATTTGAAATTCGAAAACACATCGGTACGTAATGGGGATCGAACCCGCGTCTCCCGAACGGAAGACAGCGGCCCTAGTTACTAGACCACCGACGCTCTAATATTTTACGTGTGTAAACCAAAATAAACATGGTGATGGTGCAAGAGCCTTAACTGTTGGTGATTGGATGGCTCCGTAGCCCAGGTGGTAGTGTATCTGCCTCCGACGCAGTCGCGGGTTCGAATCCCGCCCAGGGCATACATTCTTGTGATGAGCCTTGTGTCTGGATGTTGTTTGTCTATATAAGTATGTATTTATCTATTCATGTAATGTATGTCAGCTGTCTGGTACCCATAGTACAAGCTCTGCTTAGTTTGGGATCAGATGGCCGTGTGTGAAGATGACCCCACATATATATATTTTTTAATGATAATGATTTATTTATAATGATAATGATGATATTCCAGATGTTCGCTGATCGACTTCCACAAGCCCACGGGCGCGGACGGCAGCCACCCCGCGCTCTTCGACTGGGTGCAGCGCTACTTCCACAGCGAACCCAATGCCTTCAAACCACCACTCTACTTACAGCATCAGGGTAAGCCTGGGCTAACAGCCTCCGTGGAATAGGGAATGTATTATGTCGTGGCCATATCGTAGAATTGACCACATCATGAAGTTTTCGATCATTTCATGATGTGGCCAACTAAATTTAACCAGATCATTAAATCGTGAACATTTAACGATTTTGTCGTCCACGATTGGCCATATCGTGAAAATAGGGCGTCCATGAAATATTTAATAAGAATCTAAATTATGTTTGTTATTTATTGTTATCTAAGTCCGACAGACATTTTCAGAGTACTTTTTCATCATAAACTCTGTTTTCTTCCTCATTTTAATAACGAATTATTCACTTTTTCATTGCGAGAAATAACGCTGTCGCCATGTTGGTGCATAAACAAAGCGTTTCCAGCGCCTCTATCGGCAATTAATGTAATAATTTTACGATATGATCAAATAATCTTAACCATATCATGAAGTAGCTGCGTTTTTAGTTGAACATATCGACAAACGATTTCTTATCATTGATTTGACCAAGGCACATCATGATGTGGCCAATGGAAATGTGATCATTTCATGAAATGATCGAAAATTTCATGGTATGAGCAATTCTACGATATGGCCACGACATATACATCAAATCAAATCAACGGCCCGTTACAGTCCACTGCTGGACTATGAGCCTCCTCCGCTTAAGTGTTTGGTTTAGCCATAATCTCCACGCTTGGCAGGCGGTTGGAGATCGCAGAGTAAAAGGTTACTGTATCAGAGAGCGCTGCTGCCCGTTCCCTGTTCAATGTGTAGTCCCTAAGTCGCCTCTTACGACACCCACGGGAAGAGTAGGGGTTGGTGACTAATGTAGAATACTCTGCCGTCACCACACGGTACAATATGCATATTATATATTTTTTTTTCATAGTTCATCTGAAAGTATACAAAAATAGAATACTGACAGTCAAAACAGAATCGAAATTGATCGAAAAACAAACTAGATACAACAGTATTAAACAAATATATCTGTCCCTCTTACGAAAACAAAATTTTCTATGGCGGATGTATGGCCCGCGTGACATATGACGTCACATGTCACGTCGGACCTCTCTGTCTAACCATCAACTTTGAAGCCTCATAACTTTGTTTCTGAGCAAGATTTTTCAAAAAATATTTGTTTGTGTTCACCTGGAACTTGAAATATTTCGATTAATGAATTAAAGAAATATATACATATTCCCATTAATAGACTTGTCGGATTTGATTGCATTGATTGATTTTCAAAGTCATTTATTAAACATAAAAGGAACAAACATGCATACAAAAAGATCTTATTCTAAATGTACACTATTATAAGTAAATACCGTTACTCGGGCTGACACACCCTTTTGAACATTTCTAACCTAGGGGGTAGGACATTGAAATCGTAACATTGTTGGGTATAAACGCTCACTTTAAAATTAGACTTGTGCCTGTTTTGAAACAACGAATGCACTTGAAAATTTAAATAAGCATTGTTGTGAATTATTACATGATAATTCAGTAAATTTTTAAAAGATTTTAGCAACAAACAATATTTTTTAATAATAGTGGGTAGGCACCCGTGCAAAACTGAGGCAAAATCGATCGTGATAATCGTCCAGCCGGTCCAAGCGCAATGTTATTCACTGAGAAAATAGTGATGGGGTAATTTGTACCTGTTATAAGTACTAGCGTACGGTAATGTTGATTGCATTGTTATGTAATAAAAGTGGAGCTAGTTAAAACAAATGCGTTTTTCCCCCATGTTTTCGAGCGTGAAAAAAAACAGCGAGCGTAACTAGTAGTGAACGTGCCATCCATGATAGCTTTGACGTCGAAAAATGATTTGTAAAAATCTTAATTCGAATAAAAAATTTGACTTTGACTTTGAACTGTTGATTTGTTTCAGGTCACTCGCGAACTATAATCGGCTACGAGAAGCATAAGGACGGCAAATCGACGCTGTTGGTGTTAGACCCTTCACACTCCCCTGCTCAAGTGAGTATTTAATCAAATACTTTTATGAATTAATAGTACATTACTGCCGCGGCCGCAAAATTAGTTATTGCTGGACGAGAGCGCGTTTATTGTGTACGAGTCCAGCAAGAGTTATTGCGGCCGAGGCCTGTATAGTGCTTTTCTCTGAAATATGCGAGGAAATAAGAAGGATAAAAAATGCGGAACCTTGGGTTTAGATGTCTACTTGTATCGTACTAAACTTATAGGTTCTAATCTTTATCACTTTAACCTCTACTTCAACTTCTTGAACCATTCATTGTTATAATATTTGACTAATTCAATAACTCCATTATGAAAAATAAATAACAAAATAGTACGATAAAAGAGACGAAAATTATAAACCGCCAAATTGCGCGCTTTCTTTTTTTTGTTCTGTGCCAGTGTCATACAGAGCATACCAACCCAATCACTAGGATTCGTGTACGATTCAATTATACAGGGTGTAAGGAAAAGTTTCATTATCCTACCACATAATGTGTTAGTGATTTAAAAGATGATGATACTTTTCCATACACCCTGTATAATTTGAATTTAGAACATTCTTATGTTATACTCTTGTATTCTTATACTCTTGTATGCTGTAAAAAGACTCAAAAACTTTGAAATTTCTAGACGAAAGTTACTTTGCCGGCCTAGGCCGTTTGAGGGCACATTACTGTCAAATTGTTGAATTTCAAAATGTTCAATTATCAGTATGGCACTATTTAAAAAAAAATGTTCTGGTGGATCCCAGTAAAGTTTCCATGAAGTGTCTAAATCCACGAATAAAGCGCACCCTTTTTTTGGCAAGGCATCGTGTATTTTTTTATTTTCTCAATCTTGTCGCAAAATTGAATTTGGATGTGTTTAAAAACTGAATGTTTTGTCGCAGGTGCGTCAAATCTTCTGCGGCAACAACAGCGCATGCGTGGCGGCCCTGCGCCTGCTGCGGCGCGGCGCATGCGCACTGCGCGCCAAGCAGTACCAGTTACTGTGCGTCACGGGGCGCGCCGACACACAGCAGGAGTACGAGGTATTACAGCGTGTCTGCTATACACCGTGAAATATAATTAATCAGAAATCAAAAACATTTATTTGTAGGACATCACAACACAAAACACATACATAAAGAATAGTACATAATGCAACAGAAATGAAATGAAAATACAAAAACAACATACTTACAAAATTGCCCCTGTGTTGCGACACCCAGACAAAAACGGCCTAGCAAGGTAGACTACGGCGCTGATCTTCCGTGAGCCCGGCAGAAACGCGGCACGGACAAACATCATATACCTACTTATATTATTTTTATGTATATAATTAGTTGATGTTCGTTATATCAGTCCATTAAACTGGACAACTTTCCCCAAGGAACATGGGCTCACAAATGGATTTTTTTATTTATTTTCAAACCAACCAATTAAAATTCCCGATGTAACTATAAACAGGGTTGGCTGGTCTCTAGCAACCACTGAGGCGACTAGAAACACCCACACGGGGTTGATTTCAATGTTTTATATACCTCATCATTCGCTTGCCCTTATCCCATCATTTGGGGTCGGCGCAGTATGTTTTCTTCCTCCATTCATCCCTATCAGCCGTCATTTCAACACTCACATCCCTCCTGAACATATCATCTTTTACACAATCCATCCATCTTTTCTTTGGTCGTCCTCTCCCAACATATCCATCCACATTCAAATTCAAATTAATTCAATACCCTTTTCCCTACGTAACATTCATTTCTCCGCATTACGTACCCATACCAGGTAAGGCGATTTCCTCTCATTTTATCTATCACTGGCGCAACTTTCAAACTTCCTCTTATATATTCATTCCTAATCTTGTCCATTCTTTTATGTACTGATTATATTCTTTTAAAGTTAATATTTATTTTTCTTCAATTTCAGAACAGCAAAGTGCTTCAATCGGTGCGTATACCATAGGGCCGGCGCGTACGCATCACAGGGCTGCCACTCATCAATACTATCATAGTATGATAATACACTTGGCCTGGTACCTATTCGATTTGTCCAGCTCACATGTCCCCATCCAGGGGCTGGAAGCTACCATAAATGGGGTATGATAAAAATATCGGTACTTTTTTGTAACTTTAAATGATAATTTACACTATTTTAAGAAACCAATTTGACTGTTTTTTCGTTTAGATAATTTATATTTTTTATTGGTTGACGTGTGACGTCATGAGTCATGACCGACGACGGACAACCGTGCTCGTTGATTTAATTGAGTACAAAAATAATATCAAATCGTCAATCGTAAACAAAGCTTAATTTGTACATACTTAGATTATAAGATGACGTCACAATTTTTTTTGGGCTTTTTAACGTAATCTTTAACTTTTTTCCGTTAAAAGTAGGAAAATATTGTGTAAACTTATAAGTTAATCTCGAAATGGATTTCGTATTTCTATATGGTCGAATTTTAGCATACCCCATCAGGGCGGTCAGATCTTAATTCATCAACAGCTCATACACGTCCCCACCGAGGGGCTCGAGCCTACCCTGAATTAGAGCGATCAGCCCTTAGTCGACCACGCTGGCCCAGTGCGGGTTGGTCGACTTCGCACACAACCTTTGAATTTCTTCGCAGGAGTGTGTAGATTTCATCACGATGTTTTCCCAACCGACAAAGAAACTAATTCAGGGTAGGGGGCGTTTATGCGCTGTTGATGAATACAAACTTTACATCTTTGTAAATGCGTGCGTTTTGTTATGAATAGTCGGGAAATATCCTGTTGTAACCAATAACTATTGCTGTAAGCGCAGGAGGATACAAGGCAAGGTATATTATTGTACTATAATATATTATTAGCACGAGTGTGCGACCCGAGAAACCACCTATATATATATATATATAGTAATTGTAGCTATATATAATTGTAAACACGACTGAAGATTGCGGTTTTAGTTCATGAATTTGTAAGAAAAAGGTAGTCTAAAAAGATAAACACATACACATATACACACATAATTATTTATTATGACAGTCAAAACAAAAAGATACAGATGAGGTTTTGCGCGTCGATAACGCTTCTCTAATTATCGGATGCTAGCGACAATAGATGTCGCTAAGCACGCTTATCGTACCACGTGGTGACGTCATAATAATGTCTATTATAGTTGGGTTATTATAGGATGGGTTCTGACAGCTTCAAAATTTTTCATACGACGTTAACAACTTTTTAAAATAATATTCAGTTTAAAAACCATAATAGCTAAAATATAAAAAAAAGTAACTTCACCTCTTATTTTATCATTAAACAGTACGTAATTTTACTTAATAAATAAATAAATAAACGAAATAATATTAAAAAGTTTTTAAAATTTTAATCTGTCAGAGCTCATCCTATAGTAACCCAAGTATAGAATACAAGCAGAAACTAATTTTGGCGCTTGTAATAAGGGTAGAAGAAGAGAAATGAAATCGGTTACCACACTCGGAGTTATTTCTACTAGGATTCCCTGTGTCAGGGACGCCATGAAACCCGAAACCTATAACATCTTAACCCAAAACTTTACCAATCTAATCCCATATTTTTATTTCTAACTACGTAAGATACTGAAAGCTCTATTTTACCTGGAAGAAATTGCTCAAAAGAGTCACTTCATAATTTCCAGTAAAAACACTATATCTTACAAATAATGCTTGCAGTAAGTAACTACCTTTTTTAACTAACTTATGAACTAGATCGTTAAAATATAGTTCAAGAGTGATCTAAAACTACCTAGCGGCTAAAATTTTTAATGAATTTCCTTAGCTAGTAACGACTCATAAAAAAAGGTTACAATTATTTGTCAATTGATGAAAAATGCTTTTGTCAATTTATCCATTGATAATTGCAAAATTATATTTAACAATCAAATTCAAGTAATATTTACATACATAATAGAAACAACGATTATTATTCTAGTGTCATGAATCTTATCAAATGAAATTAAAGAATTAATATTGGTAGTAATATTTTCAATTGATAACATTCTGTGTTATTCAACAATCACATTATAAGTATAAAAGCATTTTTTACTAATACCGAATCCCGCCGTTTCTCTCATAAGTGCATTATAAAATATATAATAAACAATAATATTCTTGTATTATATAAATAATGCAAGAATCAGTAACATAATAATTATCACTGTATTGTCAAATAACACAGAATATTCGGCTTAGTTTACACAAAACACTGTACTATATTCACGTAAATCCTAATATAAAATACTTAAGTAGAACATTCTGTGTTAATTTGTCAAACTGTAAGCACAGGAATGATTATTTAAAGTCTTTAGCCACTACCCCAACATCTGTTTTAAAAACTACCTTTTTTTCTGTCTGCATTTTGTAAATGGTCCACCTAGGTGGACCTTGGTGGTAGGTGGTAGGTGGTAGGTGGTAGGTGGTCGGTGGTTTGGGTTTAGTTTGATCCGACATTGAGGCCATTGTTTCAGAACACACTCGAAAGTGTACATTACAGTGTTATGATACCTTAATCCATAAAAATATATTATACTAAATGATGAATATAATTCAACTATCATAATTCGTATAATAAGTCAAATACGAAGAATTTTTAACCCGATTCACTGAACGTAAAAAGAATCATAATCTATCATGTTATTTCAAATCTTTGACGACGTGACGTCTCAAACCTAAAGTGCTTGGCTGTGAGGCTGACTTTTAGTGCCCACACTGGCTCATATTTATTTAATAATATGTAAAATAGAGGGTTAGATTTCAAGTAACAATAATAATTCCTTGTCGAATAGTGAGCATCAAGCCCCATACAAATGCAAGCTCAAAACTTAATAATATGACCTTAAAAAATACAAACTATCATTTCTCACACTAATATCATAAATGTGAAAATATATTTAGATGTTTAGATGTTTGTTCCGCTTTCACGCCTTAACTACTAAACGGATTTGGATGAAATTTGGAGTGGAGATAGTCTGTAACCTGGATTAACATATAGGATACTTTTTACGGGGAAAAGTCTTATTCCCACGGGAAAATCTTACACAACGCGGGCGGACAGCTAGTATTGTATAAATAAGGCCACTGCATTCTTCCATGCTGACAAATTAGTACTAAAAAAAACGACAAAGCGGTTAAAGACTTTAATAAATACATTTTAAAGCTTCTCTGTGTAAATAAATAGTCAGAAGACGCTTGAACGACATTGGTGTCAGTTCCCGCAGCGAAACTTAAATTTAAATGTAATCTTAGTCTTGTCACTTTCTGACCAACGACCATGAAAAAGGATGGGAGATTGTCGGCTCTTTTGAACGTAAAATTTTATGTCACAAACGTCAATTTTAAGCAGGATCCTAAAACAAGCCGTTTAAAATTACATGGCACACGTCAAAACTTGACATTTGCGCTATAAAATTTGGCGCTCACAATGGTTGACCATCTCCTGTCCTTTTTCATCGTCGTGGGTCAGAAAGTGACAAGACTATGATTAAATTTTATGTTTCGCTGCGGGAATTGACACCATTGCCTGCGAAACACTTAGAATACCTTTGTGATAAGAGTAAGTTATTAATAATACGGCGTGTTTAACGTTAACTTACAAAGAACCTAAAGAGTTATTCCCTACAGATATAACTTGTATACTTAACAACCATACTATAAATAAATAGCTAGGACCCACTTTGGTTATTACCTACAAGTTGAAAAAATAATGGTAACATTAGCCTAAGGTGGCAACATTATAGACGACAAAATCTAGTAACGAATTCGATGCATCAGCTGATGGTTTGTTCCAGACTAATATTAAATTTAAAAAAATACATCATCATCAACAGCTCATGTACAACACCGAGGGGCACGAGCCTACCCTCAATTAGAGCGATTAGACCTTAGTCGTCCACGCTGGCCCAGTGCGGGTTGGTCGACTTCACACACAACCTTTGGATTTCTTCGCAGGAGTGTGCAGGTTTCATCACGATGTTTTCCTTCACCGTAAGAGCGTCGAAAACACATTGGTACGTGGTGAGGATCGAACCCGCGTCTCCCGGACATATATTTCACTTATTCGCAAATTTTTACTTTATTATAAGCTACAAGATACCTGATAGGGCTAATAGATTCTCGTGACGTTGAAATTAGCGTAAGTAAATAAAATACAATTATAAAAATGTGTTACAGGTATTTTAAAATGATTATGTCAATGGAACCCGTTGCATAAATGTATGAAGTTTTATTCGGTTCGGTGTTTTCATATACATTTTATTTTCTAAAATAAGACCTTCAAATTTCTTTCAATTTTTCCAATTTGACATCAAGATCTTTTATCTTCTGGGAATAACTCTTTGAAAATAATAATATACTTAGTTATTAGCGAATAACAAGCGCTTACCACACGATCATACCTTACTTTGCACACAATAATAGTTCCTAAACAAATCGCATAGCATAGTTCTGTAGATAAACTATAAAAAGGACGACGGTTGGTATGGATCAATATATCATGGTGCTGATTATAATTGTCTGCCCGAAAGTATTATAAATTTTGCGCTTGTGCACATACAAATATATCTGGGAATTATAAAGGATTCGTTGTTGAAACGTACTGAACTCGAGACAGTTAGACGTGACACTTGACTTTATTCAGAGCATGGTCACACTGAGGCTAATTCCCACCGCCGCACTGTGGAAAATGGTAGAACAAAAGCATATCAAGAATGGTTTTTACAAAAATCTTAATTTGGCTACTAGGTTTATTTTATCAGATACTAAAATCACAAAGTAGGCAAAGGGTGCGGGTCCCCAGACAGACAGTCCACTCAGAACAAAACGCCAAGCGCAAAATTTCACGCACGCACACATTGACGTATCGTTTATAGGCGTTGCCACGCAGTTCCCAAACAGTGTGCGAACAGTGCTCCATAGCGTTTGCCCAAAGAGTGAGTGAGAGAGTGAGTCTGGCAATTATTTTTGATCCGAAACTTACCTTCATTTTCCATAGTGCGTCGCCGTCGCGCTCTAATCCAAGTTCGTCAGTCCTTTTTACTTTTTAAAGATTAGAAAGGGACAGATAGCCATCCTAATATTAGAGCTGTCAAACATCAAATTTAACGCGTCGATTGCACAATTTAAGAGAGGACGTTTTCATTGGTCGTTCACGAAAAGGATAGCTGGGATTTTAAAAATTATTATCAGGGCATGACTGTGTGAATTGGGGCCACTGTCAGCCAAGCTTTTTGGCTGAATATCAGTGTTGACTTGGCCATGTATTTTGATGCCCTAGTTTTATCTTTTGTAGATGCATACTGTTTACTATAATTGAGGATTTTCTGACAGCTCTTTAAAAAATAAATATAATAGTTCTAATTAAGATGATAGATGGCGCCAGGCGTACTTCGTGGATTTTTTTTTAAATGCTTTTATGGCCCTGGGTGACTCGCCGCATTTCTTCGGATCCACGAATCGTCAACGCCATCTATCGAAGATTTGTAAACTATTTTTTTTTTAATTGGCTGCCGGAAAATCCCCCATTAATTCGTTAGCATTATGTATGTACAAAAATGCTCATTCATGGCAGAAGTAATTACTGAGTCAACAGCGAGCAAAGTTTTTATAATTCCTCGGTATATTTCAAGATCGCTTCCCAAATCGAATTTATCAAACACAATGTTCACAATTCTTGCGGGTTTTGGAATAGCATGATGAACACTTATTTCTGATTTTCAATATATTTTAAATCACTTTATGAAGTTAGAAAAATCTTTAATTAAATTTCGTATTATAAGTATGTGGCATTAACAATATATTATGGCTAAGCCAATTTTAACTAAATAAATATTTTGCGTGGAGGACGTTGATTCATATATCGATTTGTTAAATTAAACAATAATTTTAACTTAAAAAAATACTATCAAGAAATCGTTAATTATGTCAATTATGAAATACAAATTTTTCAAATTGTAAATTTGACAAATTGGACGTTTTCCCCTATTTGTGTGTGTCGTGTGTTTATTATCTCGTTGTGTATTTGTAGTCGACTGACCAAGTTGTTGTTTTAGTAATTGTAAAAGTTGTTCTAATTGATCGTTTCTAGTCTGTTACTTCGCACTGGAAAATCGTACAAGGAACTCTGTACAGTTAGATAGATAGACGAGCTGTTTATTCAAAGATACAGTACAAGAACAACAAAAACAAATGAATGTATAAAGCCCTTCAGGTAGCAACCGCCCCCGCCGGCGGGGACGCTGAACTAATAGTAGAATTAATTCAGTAAGACCCGGTAGGGGCCATTCTTCTCCGACGCGCTTCTCGCCCTGGCAACGTTCTGGGCCGCGGTCCGAGCCCGTCTGAGGGCGCCCCCAGATACGTTGTCATAAAATTAAGGGGTACGAGCCTTCCGCTCCCCCGCAAGTCCGCGCCCACTATATTACCACTCTGGTATAAATAGTGATTAGGTCCGTCAAAAAAAAAAAAAGAATGTATAAAGAGAGAGAGACAACAAAAAAAAATATGCTATCGCTGATGTACTGCACCCCTGAATGGGCCCTAACTCAGCATAATATTGCGACGACGCGAGGCACGTCACAACGCTGTTCTTCCGTTAGTGCCGTAGTAGTGTGAGTGCGCAGTTAATAAGGAAACAAAGTCATAGAATAAAATATAGTAGTCACTGGGTGAAGGTGTAAAACCAGATTTAAATATACATACATACAAAGAAAACTCGAAAAATAAATAAATACATACATAAAATATATAAAATATATAAATAGGACTGATTTGTAATATACCTATATATAAAGAGATGGTATCACCTACCTGCCCAGTTCGCTGCAGCATTCGTTGTGCAGTCAACACGGGTAAAGCTGCATTATACCTTCGGGCACACTGATGTGCGATCTAACTATCCTTACTTTTACTTGGCTCTGTGAGCAGTAGACCTCGCGAGTCTGTATATCTTTTCATATTTATTTTTTCTCCACAAACATTTTGCCCACTCTCCACGACGCCTTATTTTTTTTTTTTGTTAATTTTATTTTATTGGTTGAGAAAGAAATGTGACCTGTAGAAGAAAACAGCCTCAGCGATAGACCTTGTAACCTGGCAACCCCAATAACTCCGTCATTTTTTAAAATTTCCAAAAACTGTCTCGACAAAAAAATCGATTAATTTATCGAACCTGCTCACAAAATTTCACGAGAATCGGTTGAGAAACGCGACCTGTATAGTGAAACAAACAAACACACAGATGGACAGACAGATAGTCATACAAAAGCAAATTTGGCCAAGCTGAAACAGAGACGCTTCGCTCGTTCAGTCATTTATAAACGCGAAAGTTTATATGTATTGATGGATGTTTGTTATAACTCTTTCACGCAAAAACTACTGAACGGATTTGAATGAAATTTGGAATGGGGATAGTTTGTTCCACGGGAAAATCTTACATAACGCGAGCGTAGCCGCGGGGGGTTCGCTAATACAAAATAATTCTTCATAAAATATTTTTCAATACACCTTGCTAGAAATTGAACTTACGAAGGCTACTGTAAATGCGTTTTACCGCACTAGTGCGATTTTATTACAATTATTTTTAATTCCTACGGTCTTCAGAATTTATTATTCAGCCAGGATAATTTTGACAATTTTGATAATAATTGATGACAGAAAAATGTGATGTATCATTTAGAGTTCCTTAAACGATTTTCCAGTAGTTAAGGTAAGAGCTCATTGTACCTTATTAAAATCTTGATGTTATATTCTTTTTAAATAAAATTTTGGGATCAAAAAATGATTCTTAACATTGGGAAGGATAAGAAATGTGTGAAAAGCAAATATAAATGGGACAGTTGCTTTATAATTTGAATATGAATGCCATTTGCTATTAGTTATTATTATTACCTAGTCAAATTAGGTATTATTAAGTTGATACTGTTAGCGTAGTGAACGTGAGACTAGGAAATATTGACTAACATAAAATGTGTTTTTTTTTATGTGTGTGTTATAAGATAAGTACCTCAGATAGGGGATGTATCTTTTCATAAAAAATATTGAGTACAGCACGTCCAAAAATTGTAGAAATTCGTTACAAATGGCAACACCGCATTAAATTCGGTGCAGAGCAGCGCCCTCATTTTTTCTAATCTTTCATATTTGACTATTATAATTGGTTGTAAAACGTGGCAAGCAGTGATTGGTTGAAGATTCTGACGGTGCTGCCAATTATGTTTTGTCGCCCTTGTGTTTTGTCTAATTTATACTATTCAAGTACAGTAGCCAACACACGCTGCTGGACATTTTGACCTTTACGCCGTAGCAGCTAGTTTTTGTAATGCTAGTGTCTAACTGTACGTGCTGGCTACTGTACTATAGAATACTGGTTAATAGAAATAGCATTGAATATATTTTATCTACTTTAGTTGCTCAATTCGGAATTTTATATGAATGGAAATATTAGATTAATATGGTTTACTTGTATAGTTGGTTCGATAGGAAGAAAACCCGTACTGAGTTCCGATCGGGAAAAAAATAGTTCTAATTAAGACGATAGATGGCGTCAGGTGTATTTCGAATGGAAGAATATATAAAAAATATATAATATGAATAGTTAATAATGTTCTCAATATTTCCCAGTCTCATGATAGGCCTCTGGCTACGAGACACGCTTAGTACAAATATATTGTTGAATCGAGTTCCGCTGTTACTTTTAGTCAATAACGTTAGAGTACTTAGTACCGCGGCGTTGTTTGCGATGCTTTCACCACAACATTCAATAACCCTTGAAAAAATATATCTAAATATTTAATGTTACACTAAATCAAAATTCTAAATAATATAAATTCCGTATTAAAACCTTGTCTATATAATAATATTAAGCCTAACAATAAGAATGCACTGTAAAATAAGCCCATTTTTCAAAACATCAATTAAAAGTTAATTTTTAATTTGAAATCTATTTCACAGGATGCAAACAATTTGAATTACTCGTGTAATGTAATCAATTAATCATAATTATATAGCTATTCTTTATCAAATTGTTCTGTAATGCAAAATTGTATCACGTTATAAAAAATCAAAGTATTTTTCTACTACCCAGTTTTCCCTAAGGCAATTTAATTTGAAAACCTTTTGATATTAATATCGGAGGGCAGTGCTTCTAAAAAAAATTATCGCTTTCATGGAAAAATACTTTAAAAATTACACTGAGCCAGTGATACGATTTTGGAGCACTCGGGTGACGTAACAATAAACACCAGCATGATTTTTTACCATAAAATTAATGTTACCATGTATAAAATAATAAGTAGTCAAGTTCGCAAGCAACGTCGTATATTTAATAAAAAATAATATGATAGATATAAAATGCACTCATTCATGTGATATTTACTACAATTGCAACAAACACCAATTTTCCAATTTAACTATTTTGGAATTTAATTTGTGAGATTTCAAACTGATTTTGACATCATCATGCAGTGTTTTTTCTTGTATGTTTAGGAAGGTAATAAGCTGGTCTAGGAATAAGTTGGTCATTATTTACCAAGTAAAAAAGAACTAGTATAGAAGGGCATCGACATTGACTGATAAACAGAGATCAGAAGGAGTGACTATATAGGCCTCGATTCGGGATGTCACGCTCTAATCCTTCATTTAAGTTAAACTTATGGCCGTGTCGATTGCACAATTTTAGAGAGCACTTAAAACATGCGACTTAAAAATCTCTTTTTAAGTTATTATTCGTTCATCACCTCTCTGTCATTGGTCTTAAAAACGAAAAGGATAGCTGGATTTTAAAATTAGAATTAGAGCATGACATCCCGAATTGAGGCCAATATTTCTCTTAACTTGGCTGCAGGACATTAGAGCTACTAAACCGCTTATGGTTAAACGTCAGCTACAGTGGCGCCACCAATTGAAATCATTTACCTCATGTCAGTGACTTCGATCGAAATTTCGAAGTCACTGACAATATCAGACGCAAGAGAATAGCATCACTATTAGGCAGAGTGCGGGCCAGCTCCAACAGTGTGCTGAAGGTAATTGCTGATAAAATAGATTGTCCCATCCTTAAACACTGGGTTGGTCTAATTATTTGATAATATTTGTAGTGTTTGTTTGTATTGTTTTTATTTTCGTTGTGTAGAACTACTAACCATAGAATAAGCTTCACTAACAAATTATGGACCCTATTGTCTGATAATAAAAATTATTATTATTATTAATAAGGGCACATTCCGGATCAGACTTTCAGCGCCGTCAGCAATCAGAAAAGCAAAAAAACGTATGAGCTTTGACAGCTGACAGCAATTCGGTACGCGATTACGGGTGCTTTAATCGATTTCAGCGCGTCTCGGAACGCAAGGCAAGTAAATGATTTATTTCAATTGGTGGCGCCACTGTAACCTTAAATTAGAGATTTGTGGAAATTTAAACTTTTTTTTCTGGTACAGTGAACAGCACATCAAGCTATACACTGGGGTATTTTGCGCGTTGGTAATAACAACTAGTTTGCAACAAAAATATATAACTTGATGAGCTGTCTACAGTACTTGCAATAGGTAATCAAAATCAGTTTTAAATCTCACTCAGCGATTTGTCTGACACTCCACTAAGAAATTGTGTCATGTTTACGATATTTTGTGCTTTTCGTTACCATTGGAAAGGACCTGTGATAGGATGAATATTATGAACTCACTAATGCGTCTGCTTGCTTGGAAAACGTATTGCTAGGTAAGAGACAAAAATGGAGTGAATTTAGTTTATCAAATGTATTTCGTCTATACTTCATTTCAAATTAGTGTTGCCGAATAATCGATAGTAAAACGCCAAAAACATGTACCCAATCGATAGTATCGATACTACAAATACAAATAGTACAAAACTATCGATAGTGATCTTTATTTTAATGGTCGATAGTTTATGCAATATCAAGGAGCAATAATATCGATAGTATGTCGATATTGGACTATCGAGCGGCAACACTATTTCAAATAACATTGGAAAAATCTTTTATAGGATACATCTCGATTAGCTGACAAGTGTATAAAAAATACAATAAATATTGTATTTTTTATACACTTGTCAGCTAATCGAGATGTATCCTATAAAAGATTTTTCCAATGTTTTCTGAATCAGTATAAGATATGTTTGTTATGGTTTTTCATTCTTCCTCCTATGCTTGTTCCACGCTGTACCATATTGTTTAGCTAAGTGTTATTATCCATTGCGTACCGTGGACTGCACGTCTAGCGTAACGAATAAATGGTACAGTTCACAAAGGAGTTATCTTTACAGCCCGCTCGGAACCGATAAAGTAATTTATGGTTTCAGGTAATTAACAGTACAAGCTACCCTATATAAAATCATAAATCACACAAATCATCATAAATTATAAATGTGAAAATATAATTGGAAGATGTTTGGATGTTTGTTTCGCTTTCACGCCTAAACTACTGGACGGATTTGGGCGAAATTTTGAATGAAGATAGTTTGTAACCTGAATTAACACATAGGATACTTTTTACCAGGAAAAGTCTTATTCCCACGGGAAAATCTTACATAGCGGGAGCGTAGCCGCGGGCGGACCGCTAGTTAAGTATAAATGATCACCTGCGTCGGTTTCAAGCGGTCTGCATGCTGTCTTCTTTGCCGACTGTACAATCGCATTGTACCCCTTTGGTGCGGAACTGGTGTTTGTCTTCAATTTGTTTTCCAACCAAGCAGATCTAGTCACTTTTGCCTTGTAAGGGGGAGAAGCTTCGTAGGAGCAGCTAGGCTGTGCTAATGTAACGTTTCTTCAATAAACTATTATTATAAGTTACCTGAATCTCTTCTTTTATTGTTGCTACAACGCAAAACCTTTCGCATAGTACTGTTGTGTCCCAATAGGGGGGACTATTTATTCATTAATCAAAAAGTTCCAATATAAACACACAAAAAATATTTTTTCAATTACCTATCTTGCTCAGAAACTAAGGCTTCAAAGTTGATGGTTAGACAGAGAGGTCCGATGTGTCATGTGACGTCATATGTCAAGGTAAGAGGAACAGATATATTTGTTTAATTCTGGTTTGTCTTTCGATTAATTTCGATTCTGTGTTGACAGTCAGTATTTTATTCTTGCATACTTTCAGATGAACTATAAAAAAAAAACATTTTTTTAAGGATATTTTCTAATAGAAAGTTGCGGTGATTGTTTGTTCAGTGAACAGTTTCAAAAAGTAGGTACCTACATAAATTGACAAAAATGAGTTAAATAAAACAAACTTTATGACAGTAACTGTTAAACTTTAATCGGCCAAGCAAACTGAAAAAACAAAACGTGCAAACTTCTACATAACTATATCTTAAAATAAAACAAAATTGGGCAAATGCATCTATGTTAACCTCATTAAGTTGCATAGAAATTAATTTTAGCAAAATACTTAGTAAAAAATAAAGCCCACGCCACACCAGACTATCCCCGGGACTCCAGTGTAGCTCACCCTTAAAATAAAAACTAATAAACTCATAATCATACTTTAAAAAGAATCAAATCTCGAATTCATGATTAAAATGTTAAAACAAGGATCAACGAGACCCCAAAATACATTAGAAACTAGTAAAACAGTTGATACATAATCTCATTGTTATAAAGGTGTTCAAAATTAAGTTATAATCTCCGCGAAAAATATAATTATGTACCAAAAATTTACCGTACCTACAGACTTAAGCACTAGAGCTACACAAAATACATGAATTAAAAACAAAAGCATTCATAATAAATTAGCATGTTAATAAGGTTAAAATCAAAAATGCACATGTATATATACTTAGTAAAACTTAATACATAATCACAACACATAATGATTGAAAAATTTCCTAAGCAGCAATCACACCAAATCGCATTTCACTAGATATGCTAAATCAAAAACGCTTGAAATGATTTGCTTTTAGCCGAATATCACAAGATGTCCAGTCGATCTGAAGTTGGCTTGATTGACGCTTAGGCTCACACGAATAAAACATGTTATCTGATTAAAATTTCCCAGCCAGCGTGACTCGGTTTTGATATAATTTTGTCACATAATCAGTGATTGCTGAAAAAGTACGTGGTTATAATAATGAGTCGTATTTAAAACTGAAGTCAAAGGTCTCACGCTGTTCGAAGCGCGACTGATGTTCTGATTTCTAGAAACTAGTCAATGCCAGATTGTCTCCTTTATAAATCATATTCTTAAAATATGTTATCAAAAGGAATAATCTATTGAACCGATGATAATTATTAAAGAAATTAATAAAATAATAAAAGTACTTCAATTGTTGACGAGATAATCAAAGGTTAAAAGTAAATAAATCATTTTAAATTTGGACTTCTAAAATGCTGTAACGGTTAAAAATCGAATATTAAAACATGCTCTTATTATCTACGATCGAAATTGCATTATAGGAACTTCACAAATCTAACTTCACAGTTTACTTCAACAATTGTCTAAGCTGTGTTTACACGATGTTTATTTAATTTATAATACCCGTAATTTAAAATGACAATCTTAACAAAAAATAAACAATTTATCAAATATTTAAATCGTATCATCGCGGAAACACAGCAAATAAAAAGCATTAAATCGAAGTATCGCTTTAAGCTATCATAATAAAAAAATCTAAAAAAAAACAAACTTACATACTAGGTTATATAAAATCTCATACAAATCAACAGATTAAACGTTGGTGAAAGATCATTAAAATTTGGAGTCGCTGGTTCTCAACTTGTTACTCATTCTCAAAATGGACTTTTCTTAACTGCGACTATTCGCTAAATAAACATTTTGAGAATGATGTATGTGACCACGGAAATAAGTGTCCATGTAAATTAGAAAATACACCTAATTTGGCCGATTTCATAAATAATCCAGAAGTCTGTACGAACATTGTCATGATGAGGCGTATAGCTAAAATATGACATATATAGCTAAAATCTACGTTAGCTAAAAACAGATTTCATACTTTCCGTGGTATAGAATCAACTTTGGTTTTTGAGTATAAGGAAAACCAGCGTTAACATTTTATAACTACATCAGTCTTCATCAATTTGTACTTATATGTAAAGTTACATCAAAATGAGTTCAGTAATCAGTCTAAATTCCACGCCATAATACGAGATATTAGTTTGGTACCCAAAGTTTCCATGATTATTTTGTCATTTTCGATCTCTTCATTCATATAAAAAAAAATCCACTGCATACTTATTAAAACCTCTTTTTTCTTGGGCATTCAAAGCAACATATCGTATTAGTAATTGTTTCTTCAATATTTGATCATCTCCTTACGTTTTGTGCATAAGTAATGTCCAAGGATTATATTTTGGCAATATGCTAAGGCCGCATTCACCTTGTCCGTTTTGGCAATGGAAGGGCTCAATTTGTGATTTTTAACACGGCCCGCGTGTTCGCATGATTAAATCGAGATTCATCGTGGTTCGCTTGAGAATTTGGCAATGTTTTGTATTCAAGCAGGATATCGACAACAAGTTAGTAAACTAACGCTTTCAATAACCTTGTCCTTACTTATAAGTTCTACTAAAGTTACTCAAGATATGAAGAATAATAATGTGAAAATTTTTCAAGTGTAAATAAAATTTCGTGCTTGATTTAAAAAACGTTTCCAGACAATCAATCGCCAAATTCTCAAACTTAATTTAAAAGCTACCTTTTCTATAACTTAATTAGTAATGACACAATAGTAATACCAAGTCTTATTACCAAGTGGTTTTGCAGCTACTAAACTAATACTGCTTTTGTTTTACAAATTGATCTATATTTCCACCTGCAAAAGCGCTTGGTAAGCAACCCTCAATCTTTTGTACGTTTTTGTTACAATGAGTGATTGGATAGTTTGTGTAAATAGTGTGAATTTACCAGGCGCCGTGTCTGTCTGTGCGCGGGAAGTGAGGCGAGGGGAGCAGGCCGGGCTCCGCTAAAGGATCCGACGACTGCTGCTTCTGCAGCTCTGTACAAACAAATGTTAAATTAAATCCAGCACTTAATTTATGAGATAAGTTGGCTCGATTTCAACAAATCGAGTTCCTAAAAACGCCAAAACAGAAGTACTCATTCTAAACCCGCAGCAGTCAATTCCCGCAGCAAAACTTAAATTTAATCTTAGTCTTGTCACTTTCTGACGAACGACCATGAAAAAGGACGGGAGATTGTCGGCTCTTTTAAACGTCAAATATTATGTCACAAACGTAAATTTTAAGCAGGATCTAAAACAAGCCATTTAAAATTACATGGCACACGTCAAAACTTGACATTTGCGCTATAAAATTTGGCGCTCACAATGGTTGACAATCTCCTATCCTTTTTCATCGTCGTGGGTCAGAAAGTGACAAGACTAAGATTAAATTTAAATTTAGATTCGGTGCGGGAATTGACACCAATATTTCAAGTCTTTACTGGAATCAGCTGATCAATAAGAATAAAGAATTATTGTAATTTTCTTGTGCATTGGTGCTAGTGCTATAGAGCCGCCAAAGGCCACTGACATGGCTCGTGTAACGGATAGATAAATTAGATAGTAGCCGGGACTCCAAAGCACGGAATCATCTCTCTTTTCGGACAATCAATGGTTGCCATTGCCACTGAACTTGAGCAAGTTGAGGAAATTCCTAAAAAGCCCAGGACAGAAGTACTTAAACCGACGCACGGTCGCGAAAGTTCTATCTATATAGCTAATGGAGTTTTATCAACAGCTCATATACGTCCCCACCGAGGGGCTCGAGCCTAACCTGAATTAGGGCGATCAAGCCTTAGTCGACCACGCTGGCCCAGTGCGGGTTGGTCGACTTCACACACAACCTTTGAATTTCTTCGCAGGAGTGTGCAGGTTTCATCACGATGTTTTCCTTCACCGTAAGAGCGTCGAATAAACGTACATATGAATTCGAAATTCGAAAACACATTGGTACGTGGTGGGGATCGAACCCGCGTCTCCCGGACGGGAGGCAGCGGCCCTAGCCACTAGACCACCGACGCTAATGGAGTACATAATGACAATATAGAGCCCTATTAGTTCTAGTTCTATAGAACTAAATGGGATGCACCCTGTGGATCTTCTTCGAGAGGTTTCGTTTTATTTCGCTAACACATTGTTAGTAATAAGTTTATAGTAACACTTTATTGCATAACACATATTATTATGGGACATGCAAAGAAAACATTATTATAAAATATGCGCAAAGGCGGCCTTATCGCTATTAGCGATCTCTTCCAGACAACCAAAAAGAGAAAAAGAGCACATTGTGTAAGTGTTAAGCTAACCCGCTATAACGAGCAGCATCTTCCTGCGCGCGCCGAAGGCCGTGACGCCGATCTCGGCGAGGTCGGCCTCGCTCAGCGACGCGAACGTAGACAAGTCTAGCTCGTGCTGCGAGAACAGTTCTGGAAACAACGGACTCGTGAATTAGTGTTGTTGCGATAGCGATAGTTGATCTTGAAATTCGGTTACTATTTCAATTGCAAAAAACAAATATTATTGAATTTTGTTGATACTATCGAAATAGTAACTGATTTTCAAGATCGCGATAGTCGATCGATAGTATCAACAAAATTCAATAGTATTTGTTTTTTGCTATCGAAATAGTAATTGAATTTCAAGATCTATCGATGTTATCGATAGACTATCGCTATCGTAACAACACTTCTTAGAATGGATTAACGTTCGAGAGCGTTGGTGAATGACAATATCGCAAAAAATTCTACCGTTGTCGAGGGGATTAGAAGGGGGTTAGGACGTAGGTTGGGGTGCAATTTGGGGCAATTTGTGGTGGAATTTGGTGTAACGCAGGTTGGGTGCAATTTAAGGCGGGTTGGGGCACAATGTTATACTCACCGATGTATTTGTCGAGTCCAGCGATGGCCAGTAGATCGCTAAGTTGTTGGTAGCGACAGACGCGGTTGGGGGCGGGTTGGGGCGCCGGTTGGGGCGCGGGTTGCGGCGGGGTGGGCTCACGCTCTGCTATGTTGGGGCGCACCAACTCTGAACGACTCCACACTCTAGATGGCTGGCGGGACAAAAATAAGACGGTGATTTAAGATTAGTCATGCTCTTAATTATATGAAAATATGTTTAATTACACTAGGCCTTAAATAACATCCGTAGTCGAGACCAGGCAATCATCATCATCTCAGCCGAAAGACGTCCACTGCTCCCCCAAATGTTTCCACCGTGAACGGTCCTGCGCTATTTGCATCCACCGGCGGCGGCGGCGCCCAGACACTTTCACCAACTCATCTGTTCACCTTGAGGGAGGCCGGCCAGCACCACGCCCTCCGGCTGACCAAGCAATCACGGATGAAGTTATAGTAATAATAATAAATCTTTATTTCAGGCATACACCCATTAGCCGACATACATAATAATAGAACTGAATCAAATAAAATTACAATCAAAATGAAAAATTATTAGTTCCATAGGATGTTTTATTAGATCACTTAGATCCGTCATTACATTTTTTTGGATGAGTTCATCACTAACACAATGGCGGAATCTGTGGAGAAGAGCTCACCGAAGAAACTCCACAGTCGTCGCATCTTTTGCGTTTCCTTTTTTAAATAAAATATTAATTGTCAATTACAAAATTAATGCTAATTATATATTGAAAAAGCCTGCTACTCAAACAATCTATTGCCATGGACATCTGTCCTCTTAAGTAATCAGATATCCTATTGTAACCTTTTTTATACACAATTCAAAACTTACCGTAGTGGCAGTGCCATCTCCACCTTCCTCGTTCAGGTTGATGGGTCCAGGCGAAGTGTGGCTGAAGTAGTAGCCCGACCAGCGCGGCGTGGGCACTCTGAACCCACTGCCCACGTTCTCCCGCATTGCCTGCGACAATGCCCACGTTTAGAGCGGAAATGGGGGCAGTTGGGGAGATTAAGTGGGAAGAAAGATCAGATGGAATAATATAGTTCGTCACAACATTATTGCGAAGAGTGCTCAGGTTTACATCATAGATAACGTGTGTAGTTAGTTATCGCTAGTTTGAACGTGCCTATGGTTTAGAGGGGCAATGGGGGCAGTTGGAGAGACGCGTGTGAAGAACAATTACAAGGTTATGAGGGAAAGTGCTCAGGTTTATCATTAATATGAAGAGTGAATGACACAAATATGCGCTAACTGAAATTGGTTATCAATGGCAATGCTTGCTTTGACGCATTATCAACACGCCTGCAATGACATTCCCTCGTGTAAAGGCAACTAAAGTGAACTACATTTTGTAGTTTATTCACAGTTATATGGTATACGTTGCACTATTCCGCGTTACTATAGTATAGTTGGGTTATTATAGGATGAGATCTGACAGCTTCAAAATTCTTCATACGACTTTTTTTTATAATATTCAGTTTAAAAACCATAATAGCTAATAATTAAAAAAAAAGTAACTTCACCTCTTATTTTATCATTAAATATTATGTAGTTTTACTTAATAAATAAACGAAATAATATTAAAAAGTTTTGCTCATCCTACAGTAACCCAACTATAGCCTCCTGTACCCAAATGTTGCCTGGAAAAATTGCTATGAAGCAGGCCGCCTAACTGTACTGTGCCTGTTCTTACTTCCGGTCTGTTATTATTTCTGTGTGTACACGTATATTCATTTATTAGAGCAGAAGTGTGTATGTATGTATGTATGTATAAGGCCGTGTTCCCCATAGTGTTGTTTTCCAGTGTGGTCGGCCCTAATGTTGTTGTCCAAGTCCTTGTACCTTGTTGGCCTCAGCCTTGAGGTGGCGGTAGTCGCCTCGCGGGGACATCTTGTTGAGCGTCTCGAGCGTCTTCTTCTCGCAGCCCGGCGCGCGCCGCTCGGACAATGGTAAGTCCGAGATTATGTTCGCTAATTCTGCGAGGAAATTATAATATGTTATGAACGATATAGTTGACAATGCGGAATTTTCCGACAGCCAATTAAAAAAAATTGTTCTTAAAAATCTTCGATAGATGGCGTTGACGATTCGTGGATTCAAAGAAATCCGGCGAGTCACCCACCCAGGGCCATAAAAGGATTTAAAAAACAGTCAGTTTTTGGAAATTTTAAAAAATTACGGATTTAATTGGGTTCAAAATGTAAAAAAATCATAAATCAGCCATTTCGAAAAAAAAAACACTCGCGAGGTCTGTCGCGAGTGTTTGTTACACCATGTATTACTAGTGGCTCTAGAGCCACTAGTAATACAAGTAACAAAACTGGGGTACCAACCAGACACAGCGACAGTACTCATGAAACTGAACAACTTTTCCCAAAGAACATGCGTCGCCATATTGTTATTTATGTGCAACAAACTGAATACATACATACGTGAAAAAAGTTTTTTGACTTCCATATTATAGGAATTCGGGTGGGATATAAATTTATTTATCGAACCTGCTCACAAAATTTCACGAGAATCGGTTGAGAGACGCGTCCTGTAGAGTGAAACAAACAAACAGACAGATAGACATAACAATAGCAATTTTGGCCAAGCTGAAACGGAGACGCTTCGCTCGCTCGGTCAAAAAGGAGATCTAAGGGTCGGGCCACCTTATCGACGGCGATCGACAGTTTGCCTATACAAAACGCGCGCAAAGTATGGAAATCCTTTCGTATCTTTGTATAGGCAAACCGTCGATCGCCGTGGATAAGGTGGCCCGACCCTAAAACGGTGAGCCCTTCATCTCTGGAGTTTACCTTGTTGCGAGCGATCCGTGTCATTGGAGGGCGCGGGGCTGTGAGTGTTGCTGATCGGAGACACTGAAGGAGACACCACATTGCTTCCATCGCCACCTATTCAAGCGCAAACAAACATCGCTATTAGCATTGTTAACGAATATAGTGGCGGCAACTTCCTGACGGACGCAATCAAAAGCCTTGGATAGATCACAGAAGACACCATTGCATCCATTGTGTCTTCCCAGCCAGGCATCAAAAATATTGTCAATTATAATTAATAAAATTCATAAAAATTTATTTGCAAGAACATAGTATAAACAAGAAGATGTTACATAAGGGAAAGACACCAGGCTAATGAGCTGTGGCACGGATCAGCTGGTTTAATACACTGTAAGCAACTGATCCCGGGATTCCTGCCCAAAATTACTGCCGAGGTAAACCGAAAATAAACCGTTAAAATTGAATCGGCAAAATATTAGGATATTAATCCAAGCCCTCACGGGCCATTGTAAGCTTAATAAGCATCTGAACAGGAACCCTTACTGTAGATTCTGCGCACATGACGAAGAGACTCCACTTCACATCCTATGTGAGTGCGATGCCCTTGTCAATAAGAGAAGCCGGGTGCAGGGAGGACCCAAAATTGCCATCCAGGAAGCCCAGGCATTAAGCCCCTTATCGACCGTCAGCTTCTTCAGAACTGTTGGTCTAGAGGAGGCTATTTAACACCGAAGGGCTGACTACAATAGACCCATCTCGGGTCGCAGTGGTCATTGGGACATAATTTCCCCGATCCCTTCTATCTAAATCATAAATCATACATAAGGTTTTTGTATCATATGTTCCACAAACAATGGCATGCCAACATTAAAATTTGTCATCGAAATATTCAGTCAAAGAATAATAGCATAAATTTATCCAAGAGCCAACTTGATATTTAAGTTTTAAATTTCTGAAATTGACACATTTTGATAAAATTAGGTAAATGGTTGTGGCCCAGCAGCCGCCACGGAGCTGCAGACCACTACACGAAGAGTGTTGTAGAGGTTTGATATAGTTATGTGGCGGGCACAGTCCGAAGGAAAGGTATTTATGAATTTATATATTTTTACTATACAGCATGAAATTTACATCGTTTTGTTCCCGCCGTGTAGTGATAGTACCCGTCAAACTGAACAACTTTTCATGAAAAAAAAAATCCTGTGACAAAAAAATTTTTGGTCTCTCCATACAAAATGGGTCGGTCGGGAGTCTCACTTTGTATGGAGGCCAAAAATTTTTTTGTCCCAGGTACTTTTTTTCCGTGAAAAGTTGTTCAGTTCGACGGGTACTATCACTACACGGCGGGAACAAAACGATGTAAATTTCACGGTGTATAATATATAACTAACAACGGGAAAATAGTAACATGGATAAGTTTACTATTGGAGATTAGGACATGAAGTGAAAAATTTGGCAGAAAAAACACAATCGAAACGTAAGAAATCTAAATTTTAAAATGAAAGATAAAACTGCCAGCAAGAAAGGTTGCCAGTCATAAAACAGGAAAGAGGACGAATGTCTCGTTACATGGTTATACACACGAATGGCCATTGAATATGAGTTAGTTCAACACCAGCATCGGCTGTATGTTATACCCTTACCGGCACATCTAACCGCCCACTCTTGTATTATTGTTATACATTACAATTAAATTATTGATAATTTTACGATAAATTAAACATACTTAAATAAACATTAAATTAACAACTTTTTAACTAACATCCGCTGTAACTAATAGAAATATAAAGAATCACGAGTATTCCCTGAAATGAAGGGTGGGCGGTTAGATGTGCCGGTGAGTGTATGTTCTATTGTGCACACAAGATACATTTTCAAGCTGTAAATAAGTTTGGTAATCATTACTAGCTGCTTATGGTTTGAAACACATACGTTTTAGGTGCAATCCACGCCTGTATGTTATATATTTATTCGCTGAAAAACTGTTCACTTATCGTCAACAATACTGCTTCGCTGCGATGCCCATAACCAACAATGGTAAAGTAAACCGTCGAGCAATAAAAATAGCCAATTATAGTTTTACGTCTTTCTGATAAGAGTCGGTTATGCACGACTATCCACAGCCTACAATCGCGGTAGTAGATTGCTGCTAGTTTTTACCCGACTGCTTCAAAAGGAGGGTTACGTTTTTTGTGTGTATGTCAACATGAACGGCCCGTTACAGTCCACTGCTGGACTATGAGCCTCCTCCACTCCGCGTGTTTGGTTTTGCCATAATCTCCACGCTTGGCAGGCGGGTTGGAGATCGCAGATTAAAAGGTTACTGTATCAGAGAGCGCTGCTGCCCGTTCCCTGTTCAATGTGTAGTCCCTAAGTCGCCCCTTACGACAAACATGGTATAACATGGTATACCTACACTAAAACTTGTCATACCCATTTACGGAGAATGTACAAATGAATCGATTATGAAAAGTGTTAATCATACCATAGTAAAGTAGTTTTAGCTAAGTTTGCCAATCTGTTTAGGAAGTGCATGTTCCTCTATTTAGCTAAATAGCCCTTGTTTACCTAAATTTGAAAACGGCTTAATGTTTTAATTTGGTTTAAAAACTTACTTAGGTTATCAATAGCGTCACCCAGATGGGGATCGGACTACTTTTTTTATTTTATAAATCCAAATTTCTTAGTTTCTGCTATCGAACACTAAAAGAACTTTTGCTCTATCTTTAAAATTGACCGAGTTATAAAGGTTTGAAATTCAAGATTAGACAGAGAGGCACATACCCACTTGTGACGTCATTTGTTAGTAACGCCATATAATCTCCATACAAAAAATCGTTTATGAAAGAGACAGACATATTGAAACTTTAAAAAATCACTGTAAATTCGTTTTTCAACCGATTCTGTTTTTTTCTTCGCGAATCGTCTGCTACTAATCTATATTTTAAAAATAATTAATAAAATATGGTAAATTCATAAAATATGGTGAACAGTCCGATCCCCTATTTTTAACCCCCGACGCAAAAAAGAGGGATGTTATAAGTTTTTTATTTGATTTGGTTTACGATTGACCGGAGGCGTGTTATTCTACCTGTGAGGCTGGTGTTGTGCGTGTCGAGCGAGGCGGTGGAGCCGGTGAAGTTGCTGTGGTAGCCGCTGCTGGCCGCGCTCAGCGACACCGACGAGCTCAGCAGCTTGTGGCCGACCTGGACAAACAAACATAACAACATTTAGGAAAAAATTAAAACTAGTGGTCTTTATAAGACCAAACACAAAACACAAAACAATTATTTTTAGTATCTTGCGCATCACGCAAAAACTACGGCACGAAGTTGGATGCGGTTCTCACTTTTTACAGATGTATGCTTGAGGTCATTTGAATGTGGATGGATATGTTGGGAGAGGACGACCAAAGAAAAGATGGATGGATTGTGTAAAAGATGATATGTTCAGGAGGGATGTGAGTGTTGAAATGACGGCTGATAGGGATGAATGGAGGAAGAAAACATACTGCGCCGACCCCAAATGATGGGATAAGGGCAAGCGAATGATGATGATGCTTGAGGTCTGACTTAAAAACATGCATTTATTCATCTCGAAGATTAAACTTTGATCAGGCAAGCAAAGTTGCGGGAAGACGGTATACGCAAAAGAGTCTCGGGTGACCAGCACATGAAAATGGACAGCTTTCAACATGTCGAAAGAAAATTTTGAATTTTCAAACAATATGACTCGGTAACTTGATTGTAAGTATATTATGAAAGTTTCTTATTTTCGTAAATTTTTTATAGTTGTGAATCAATTGGGTTGTTAGTGACCCTTGACGCATAATGTCCTAATCTATCAACGCAAAATGTTTTAAATTTATAATATCCCAAACGCAAAATGTCTTAAACGCAAAATGCAAGTTAAATCACTAAATGTTAAACATGTAAGATATAATTTTTGATACCGTACCAACAAATATTATTTCATTAACAAAAACTTAGGTAAAAATTAATAAGTATTAATGAAATAGGTACCGGTTTGTTGTCGGGCTGCATCTGAGGATACGGCTGCTGCATCATCACGGGTTGCTGCATTCCCTGCTGCATTCCACTCACGCTGGGCCCGTTGTTCATCGCTGAAACAAAACTTGCGTTCATCATCATCATCATCATCTTCAAGACGTTCATTCCCCATGTGCACATCCATAGCTTTCCAAAATGAACCGTCCTGCGCTACTTGAATTGCATCCACCAACTTGCGGTCATCATCAACAGCCTCACCGAGGGGCTCGAGCCTACCCTGAACTACAGCGATTAGGACTTAATCGACCACGCTGGCCCAGTGAGGGTTAGTCGACTTCACACACAACCTTTGAATTTCTTCGCAGGAGTGTGCAGGTTTCATCACGATGTTTTCCTTCACCGTAAGAGCGTCGAATAAACGTACATATTATTATGAATTTGAAAACACATTATTACGTGTTGGGGATCGAACCCGCGTCTCCCGGACGGAAGACAGCGGTCCGAACCACTAGACCACTGACGCTCCGCTACTTGCGGGACGTTGGTTTGTCATAATTGATTGGTTGGTTGATTAGTTTGTGTCATAATTGACAGGTTAGTTGGTTGGTTTGTGTCATAATTGATTGGTAGGGTAGAATAAAAATTGATTGGTTGGTTGCTTGGTTGGTTAGAGTCAATTGTTGGTTGGTGGGTGGGATCTCTTCTATGCTACTCACGGGCCCAGTGCCTGGCGGGGTAGGGGAAGCTGCCGGCGCGGGGCTGCGGGGAGGGCATCATCCACGAGCACATCGCGGGGGGCGTCAGCGCGGGGGAGAGGGGCGGCGCGCCGAACATCGGGCTGCCCATGTTGTAGCCTGTAGAGTTCAACACTTAAGTAAATGGTTTCCGGCTTCCAAATGTTTTGTAAAAAGTAGACCGAATTCGAAGTTGGATTTTATGAGAAGAGGACCTTATGAGAAGAGGACATTTTGAGAAAATGACCTTATGAGAAGAGGACATTATGAGAAAAGGACCTTATGAGAAGTTGATCTTACAGGAAGTATAACTAAAGGGTTTGTATTTGGAATGTAAGGACAAACATCGAGCGTGATAATGATTGTACGGACTACGCAAATTTACTTACGTAATCGAGAAATACAATCTTATTTCCTAAAAATCCTAAAAATAATAAAAATCGGAAATCGGATTTCATCTTATTATTGACGACATAAAAACTTTCTTCTTATCTATTTTTATTTATTATAAAACAAGAGAACAGATAGCTATTTACTACATAGGGTTGCAAACCATAAGCGGTCATGGTCTAAATTGATTTCTCCGTTACTCACTATTATAGTACTACTATCGATAACATGTAAAATACAGTCTGTCAAGAAAGTCATGAAATTAAAAAGTGGCAATACTGTAGTGTCGTCCCGTTTTACAAGCTTTTATTTAGTTTCACCTGTCCCGTTGTCTGTCTGTCTGTCTGTCTGTAATCAAATCTTGCAAGTTAAATTTGATCCACTTCCCAGTTTTCGATTGAGCTGAAATTTTGCATTCATGTATAAATCGGATGACAATGCAATATTATGGTACCTTGGAGCTGGTCTGTCAGCTGAGCTGAGCTGTGTGTGTTATTACAGTCTCAATTTTATAAATAATAAAAGCGTGTTACATTTTGATGGTATAATTAAGCTATCACAATGTAACACGCTTTTTTATTTATAAAATTGGGACTGTAATAAAAACGGGAAGATTTAATAATTAAGGTGTAAAGTTTTGGTGTTAAAAATATATGATTACGATATGGAATTATTTTGTCGTAGACAAAGAAGCTTAATTATTGTTAAAGGTTACAATGAACTTATAAAGTGTTATACTTCTAATTAGAGTTAATTTATTTTTAACTTTTTAGTTCATTTTCCAAATAATAAAAGCTTGTTTTTAAAAAAGGTTTTTTTTTCTTTAATTTTTCACAATCCTGTTGGTTTGAAAGGGACGACACTACAGTGTTGCCACTTTTAAATTTCATGACTTTCTTGACAGACTGTAACAGCATAGAAAATATTTTCAAGATCTATCTAAAAGCCCGCCTTGAATTATATCCGATGCAAAAGTGTATTTGCTAGCTCGTCGAAAATTTGTTTCGTAAAATCTCAATCTCTCAGAGGACCAAGGTGGTGGATATTGTCCAGAAGTGTAGCAAGCTGAAGTGTTTGTGGGCTGGCCACGTCTGTCGCAGAACCGACGAGCGTTGGAGCAGACGGGCTCTCGAATGGAGACCGCGTCTCGGGAAACGTAGTGTGGGACGCCCCCCTGCCAGGTGGACTGGTGACCTGAGGAAGGTCGCTGGTGGTGGCTGGATGAGGAAAGCGGGTGACCGTGCGCTTTGGCGTACCCTTGGGGAGGCCTACGTCCAGCAGTGGACTGCAATACGCTGATTGATTGAAAATCTCAAAGCCAAAAAATATTTTTGGTTTGTTTTTTTTTTTTGCCTTTCACGCCTGGCCACGTTTCCACGCTGGACAGCCAGCGAAATGTGCTGCATTAGATATGATTCGGTGACCTGTTGAAAGAAGGGTTTGCTTTGACAAAATCACCAATGTTTCTGGATGGAAAGTACTTTGTAACAAATTGTTCTTAAAGGAAACATTGCCTTCAGGCACAGCTTGCACCCTGTTCACTATTACTTACCCATGTCAGCTAGCGGCATGTTGTAAGGCGAGCAAGGCGAGTTGTTCAGGCTGAACATGTTGAAGTTTGGCAGGCTTGGCGCGAGAGAGGGAATGCTGTAAGACTCCGGGATCTCAGCTGCTATACCCGGCTCCTTGCCCCCCAGTAGGGAACGCCGTGCTTCGTAGATGTCACCTGAAATGTTAGACTTTTCAATACTGAAGATTCGGACATTCTTCTTGCCACCACACCGGCAACTTTACTAAATCGTGGATGGTGGAAATCGCTTCAAACCCATGATCCACCTGGCGCCCGTAACCTCATTTGCCGATAAATAATAAATTGCTTCATCCTTTGCTTTATGCAGTACTAAGACATCTGATAAGAGTGGACAAGACCCGTATATCCACCCCAAAAAATCTCCCTAAGATGCCCTAAAAGTAAAGATACAGATAAAGATAAAAGTGTCTTTATTCGAAGTAAGATTTATTTTAACAAAATAATTTTTCGACGTCAAAGCAAGATGGCCCGTTCACTACAATTGTACGCCTTCTGTGGAGAAGAACGGCCAGAAGAAACTCCACAGGACTCGTATCTTTTGTACTTTTCTTTTTTTTAAATAAAATATTGTTTACAGTAGTCAATATACATTGTTAATGTTTTCTGTGCCGAGCTGGACCATCCGAACACCAAGCCTCTTTGTCATTTAAATAATCAATTAACTTATAGTAAGCTTTATTACACAGCGTCTGTTTTACACAATTTTTTCTGGTAAAACTAAGATCTCATCAGGTATTTTGTTATAGCAGCGCACACAGAGCCCCACAAATGAAGTGCTAACTTTAGCAAGTCTACACTGATGATTAATTAGTTTATTCTTATTTCTAGTATTACGACCATGAATGTCAGAATATTTACTGTTATGGATGTTTTTCCTAACAAACATAATATTAGCAAAAATATATTGGCATGGAACCGTCAAGATATTTATTTCCATAAACAGTTCTCTGTAAGTATCCCACTTGGTAGAAAACCAAGAATCGGTAATAGGAACAAAACAAAAAGAAAGCACTCAGCCGTCTCCTGCCCAAAAAAAAGGAGTAAAATTCAGGGTTCATGACCCGCTCGATAGTCCAATATACCGACTATCGATATAAGTAAAAACGATAGTATTGATAAGCAACAATATCCATAGTTTTTAAACTATGGATACTATCGATAGTATTGCTCCTCGATATTGCATAAACTATCGATACTATCGATAGTGAACTTTAAGTATCGATAGTTTATGCAATATTGAGGAGCACTATCGATTTTTCGGCAACACTTCATGTATGTATGTGTGTTTCTTTATTCCACCATAACTTCAAATGCCTGAATAGATTTGGATCTAAATCGTTATAATAATCCTTACATCGAGCAGCGCGAATGACCCTGTCTAACTATTCTGGCATGTTTGCCGAAGCGAGAGTGCCCGACTTTTTCGCAGTTGTCAGAAATCGCATATCCTCCGTCCGTCATCCGTGTTCGAACAACACCATACTGGGGGCCGTGTGTGAGGACCTCTCCGGACAACACCATACTGGGGGCCGTGTGTGAGGACCTCTCCGGACAACACCATACTGGGGGTCGTGTGCGAGGACCTCTCCGGACAACACCATACTGGGGGCCGTGTGTGAGGACCTCTCCGGACAACACCATACTGGGGGTCGTGTGTGAGGACCTCTCCGGACAACACCATACTGGGGGTCGTGTGTGAGGACCTCTCTAGTCCTTTCTTCAGGTACTGGCTGAGCGTGCACCTTAACCCGAACAAAAAAAATGTAACGGGAGACCATAAATGTCTCGAAATTATGTCAGCAGTAAATTGTATTTTATTTTTATTCTAATTCATTGTGTATTTTTTATTCTTCTTTATTTTATTTTATTGTGTAATATGTATTGCTTTTGCTGTACATTTAAAATATTATTATTATAACTTCGTTGACGCTGGGCTCCTCCATTGCCGATATAGGTACTTACCAGCGCAGCGCTCGATGCCTTTAATCACGATGGAAGTGATGCCCTGCTTCGGCTTGCGTCGAATGTTGATGTAGACGTTGTGTTTCTGCATCAGTTTGGTGGCAGCTTCGTTCTCGATGCGACATGCCGAGTCTGACACGTCGAAGATCACCACGAGGGGGAGGCAGCCCTGGGGGAGAGAAATCAATCAATCAATCAACGGCCCGTTACAGTCCACTGCTGGACTATGAGCCTCCTCCACTTAAGTGTTTGGTTTTGCCATAATCTCCACGCTTGGCAGGCGGGTTGGAGATCGCAGATTAAAAGGTTCCTGTATCAGAGAGCGCTGCTGCCCGTTCCCTGTTCAATGTGTAGTCCTTAAGTCGCCTCTTACGACACCCACGGGAAAGTAGGGGTTGGTGACTAATGTATTCTACTCTGCCGTCACCACAGGGGGAGAGAAATGTGGTTGATAAATTACGTATAAGCATCTAGCAGTCTGAGATCGAAAAAACTTTTGGCACAAATCTGTATTCAATAAAATTGTAGACTGATGATGGAGAGTTGAAGAGAAATATAGGTACTAGATTAGCACTAGCACTGAAATAGAACCGATAAAGCAACGTTGGTGTCTCAGAATGTACTCAGACGCAAAATGGTGGCGTCAATCTATCCTACGGTGGACAGCTGTAGTCTGTAAAAGGTTCTGGGTAATTTGGACTCACCACCAACTGCTGGCGAGCTTTATAAACGTCCTTGATGTGTCCTTGTATGGTGACGCAGCTCTTCTTGATGAGCGGCGTGTTGGGGTTGAGCTGTCTTGATGATGATGAGACTGCTAAAAGGGTACATTGGACTCACCACCAACTGCTGGCGAGCTTTATAAACGTCCTTGATGTGTCCTTGTATGGTGACGCAGCTCTTCTTGATGAGCGGCGTGTTGGGGTTGAGCTGTCTTGATGATGATGAGACTGCTAAAAGGGTACATTGGACTCACCACCAACTGCTGGCGAGCTTTATAAACGTCCTTGATGTGTCCTTGTATGGTGATGCAGCTCTTCTTGATGAGCGGCGTGTTGGGGTTGAGCTGTCTTGATGATGATGAGACTGCTAAAAGGGTACATTGGACTCACCACCAACTGCTGGCGAGCTTTATAAACGTCCTTGATGTGTCCTTGTATGGTGACGCAGCTCTTCTTGATGAGCGGCGTGTTGGGGTTGAGCTGTCTTGATGATGATGAGACTGCTAAAAGGGTACATTGGACTCACCACCAACTGCTGGCGAGCTTTATAAACGTCCTTGATGTGTCCTTGTATGGTGACGCAGCTCTTCTTGATGAGCGGCGTGTTGGGGTTGAGCTGTCTTGATGATGATGAGACTGCTAAAAGGGTACATTGGACTCACCACCAACTGCTGGCGAGCTTTATAAACGTCCTTGATGTGTCCTTGTATGGTGACGCAGCTCTTCTTGATGAGCGGCGTGTTGGGGTTGAGCTGTCTTGATGATGATGAGACTGCTAAAAGGGTACATTGGACTCACCACCAACTGCTGGCGAGCTTTATAAACGTCCTTGATGTGTCCTTGTATGGTGACGCAGCTCTTCTTGATGAGCGGCGTGTTGGGGTTGAGCTGTCTTGATGATGATGAGACTGCTAAAAGGGTACATTGGACTCACCACCAACTGCTGGCGGCTTTATAAACGTCCTTGATGTGTCCTTGTATGGTGACGCAGCTCTTCTTGATGAGCGGCGTGTTGGGGTTGAGCTGTCTTGATGATGATGAGACTGCTAAAAGGGTACATTGGACTCACCACCAACTGCTGGCGAGCTTTATAAACGTCCTTGATGTGTCCTTGTATGGTGACGCAGCTCTTCTTGATGAGCGGCGTGTTGGGGTTGAGCTGTCTTGATGATGATGAGACTGCTAAAAGGGTACATTGGACTCACCACCAACTGCTGGCGAGCTTTATAAACGTCCTTGATGTGTCCTTGTATGGTGACGCAGCTCTTCTTGATGAGCGGCGTGTTGGGGTTGAGCTGTCTTGATGATGATGAGACTGCTAAAAGGGTACATTGGACTCACCACCAACTGCTGGCGAGCTTTATAAACGTCCTTGATGTGTCCTTGTATGGTGACGCAGCTCTTCTTGATGAGCGGCGTGTTGGGGTTGAGCTGTCTTGATGATGATGAGACTGCTAAAAGGGTACATTGGACTCACCACCAACTGCTGGCGAGCTTTATAAACGTCCTTGATGTGTCCTTGTATGGTGACGCAGCTCTTCTTGATGAGCGGCGTGTTGGGGTTGAGCTGTCTTGATGATGATGAGACTGCTAAAAGGGTACATTGGACTCACCACCAACTGCTGGCGAGCTTTATAAACGTCCTTGATGTGTCCTTGTATGGTGACGCAGCTCTTCTTGATGAGCGGCGTGTTGGGGTTGAGCTGTCTTGATGATGATGAGACTGCTAAAAGGGTACATTGGACTCACCACCAACTGCTGGCGAGCTTTATAAACGTCCTTGATGTGTCCTTGTATGGTGACGCAGCTCTTCTTGATGAGCGGCGTGTTGGGGTCGCTGGCGTCGGGGAACATGACCTGCGCACCCGTGCCCTTCACGATCGCCTTCAGCTGCTCCGAGTTACGCCCCACTACGGCTGAGTGGTGCATAGGGGATATTTCCACTGACATTTGGACTAGCGTTTGGCTCTGCGAACACACAACATAGTACATATTTGTTATACATATCCACCGAAGTCTATGCTCTTGAAGTAATTAATTATCCAGCAGGTTGTGTGTGTACATCCCCGCTAAAACTCGAGTTGGCCTTAATCGACCACACGCAAACCCAGTGTGTGCGAAAGTGCGAAATAGTCGATTGACATAACAGAATTTCTTCGCAGGCGTTTTGTAGTTTTCCTCATGATGATTTCCTTCATGCAGCAACAAGGTAGAGTAAGAAAACCTTTGTCCAGCTGTAAGTGTAGTTAGTAGCCGATTTATTACAACAGCTCATACACGTTCCCAGTGAGGGGCTCGAGCCTACCCTGATTTAGAGTATTAGACCTTTGTCGACCACGCCCCGCCGGACCAGTTGTACCATTAGCCAGTACCATTGATGGTACAATTGGCACCGATTCGTCCCACTAGTACCATCGCTGGCCCAGTGCGGGTTGGTCGACATCACACACAACCTTTGAATTTCTTCGCAGGAGTGTGGAGGTTTCATCACGATGTTTTCCTTCACCGTAAGAGCGTCGAATAAACGTACATATGAATTAGAAATTCGAAAACACATTGGTACGGACGGGAGGCAGCTGCCCTAACCACTAGACCACCGACGCTCTCTATTACGCGGTGGTAGTATTACGTCTGTCACTCTTTCTTAGGTAGTGATTTTGTACGACCAGGAAGCTACAAGTTACAAATTACAAGTACAATTCGACGTACGCAGACGATTAGAGAAAACGATAAGGGTTCACAGTTTACGCGAATTGGCTACGCAATGTATATCAAATTGTAACTTGTTACTAGTAACTTGTTGCTTCGTGAAACGGGGCCCAGTTTTTTTAACCTAAGCCCTACTGTCCAAAGTGCTACTATTATTTATTTTGTGCCAAAGTGGTAACACAACGTGGTAGCGCCGCGTGGACTATGGAAAATAGAATCGCTGAATAACCAAGACATTCTTACCGCCAGTTGTCCGCACATGTAGTTCATGAGCAGCGAAGTAGCCTCCATTGTCCCAGCCACTTCCCACTGCACTCCCTTCACCACCACAAGATGAGCGTGAAGTTTTGGACGGTTGCGGAGCATCACCTAATAACAAAACACGTTATTATATCAATCAATCATCAATCAGCCTATTGCAGTCCACTGCTGGACGAAGGCCTCCCCAAGGGCACGCCAAAGCGCACGATCACCCGCTTTCCTCATCCAGCCACCACCAGCGACCTTCCTCAGGTCACCAGTCCACCTGGCAGGGGGGCGTCCCACACTACGTTTCCCGAGACGCGTTATACACGAAACTTTTTGACGAATTAGTGACAGATCGTTCGCAAACTCTTCACACTGTCGCAAATCGTCCCATTCGAAACTCGTCCCGTTCGCAAGTCGTCCCGCCTGAACTTTCGTTTTGTATTTTACTTGTTATGTGAGCTTCACTAAAGGTGAACACAATATTATTGTGACGAAATGGTCAAATCCGGAAATGGTTTTCTTTGTTTTTTCTTAGGTGTGCAATTAATATATTCTATTCTATTCTAACAAAAAGTGGTTGAATCCAGTCGAAATGGTCACTGATCGCCTGAATGCTTCCTGAATGGATATTTTTACAGGAAAATCGTTTTTGAATCGAAAAAAAATCCGTCTTTTTCATCTAGTAACAAATTGAGCTGTAATAGGGAGGGGGGTTTCAAAAAAGTGACCTTGACAAAAGTTTCTCCCCCTACCTGATAAAATAAAAAAAATGGGGGTCATGCAGACCAGTGCCCCGGACTGAAATTTTTCATCGAATTTTTTTTATGCGTTTCATAGTGCCCCAAAGCGTATACTCCAACTTCCATACCCCGTCCTGAAGGCGACCCTCTGATCTGATAACTTTTTACAAGGAAATATAAAGTAGGGTAAAAATACAGTAAGTACCTATCTAATGTAGGGTATTACGATTATGAATTACGATGCCGCCCGAGCATTTGGTAGAGGAACCGATTTCTTGGGTTTACTGTTTTCGTATGCCATTTTATCATATACACACATTCTTACCTTTACTCATGTGTCCAGGGTATACAATCTCAATACAAAGAAACGGGTAGACATTGGCAGACATTCCTATGACACTACTAAATGATTTTGATTTTCCCTGTATTATTAAAAGGTTCTCTGTGCATGTGTCCCAGTTTTATTAACTGTCACTTACACTCGTAAACACGCATACATCTGATAGAAGTTTATAAAAAATCTTTAAAATGCACTGTAATAAAAGTATATTTGCAAGATTTTCGATTTATTTGACAGAAAACCATCAAGAAACCAAACAAATGAATAAAATGTTTGAAAATGTTCTAAATTACTTATTATTTTCTTCTCTCAAAACAAAGAGACGGTGAAGTGGCCTGTAATATTTTCATTAAGCAATCGAAGATTGGTTATTATTTTGTTGGTGATGGACGAAAATGTGATGGCCCTTGGTTTTTCAAATTTTATCTCATTAACCAGCTCATATACGTCCCTACCGAGGGGCTCGAGCCTACCCTGAATTAGAGCGATTAGGTCGACCACGCTAGCCCAGTGCGGGTTGGTCGACTTCACACACAACCTTTGAATTTCTTCACAGGAGTGTGCAGGTTTCATCACGATGGTTTCCTTCACCGTAAGAGCGTCGAATAAACGCATATGAAATCGAAAACACATTGGTACGTGGTGGAAATCGAACCCGCGTCTCCCGAACGGGAGGCAGCGGCCCTAACCACTAGACCACCGACGCTCTCTTTTATCTAGGTGCTGTATTTATTTTTTTAACAATATGTCTACTCGACATATTCTTTAGCAGTCTAGAAAAATTATCGGTCGATAAGTTTAATTCATCTTCTCTTTGTATTACTTGCCAGCTCCTTTAGTACGTCTGCTACGAAACTCAGGGTCGTGAGTTCGATTCCCACCCAGTAACCTGTGTCTGGATGTGATGTGATTTATCTACATTATAAAGTACCCTGTTTGTATACTTTTGTATTAGCCATTTGATACCCATGTATAGTGGGGGACGTCTGCGAGCAGCGCAGACGGGTGATCTGTTCTGTATGTAAGAACTATTTCACCCATCAAACTATTGATATCCATAGTTTTGGATCAAATGGCCGTGTGATAAGTCCCCCATCTATTCATGATTAATATTTTATATTACGGCCGTCGTCGTCGTTACCGATCGAGGTCCGATACAAATATCGCTTTTGCAATGTTACCACTACTGGCTTAATTTTGAGCTTATTTTAGAGACACCTTTACACAAAAAGAAAGAAGCTATAGCGGTTCACCAATCCCGGTGTGGAAAAGGGATGGCACAGAGGCAATGACACATGACGTTTACCTGCACGTTGTATTGCTCCTGTATCTGCTGAACGTATGGCGAGGAGACGTCGGGGAGTGGCTGCGAGGCTGGCACCACGGGAAGCTCAAAGCTGAATATCAGCGGCGTCAGGGACTGCAACAAATGTGTAGTTCCATTGATACACCCCAATAAAGCCGAGGAGGAATTTCTGGGGCAGATAAATGGATACCCCCAACAAGGCTACAAAACAGAATAAGTTTCTCACTCTCAACTCTGGAAAGGACATTGCAGAAACCCGAGAAGTAACTAACTTTATAGGTGCGCATGTAATTAAATAAAAGTTTATATAAATACCTACCTACTGCTATTTTAGTACACTAAAACTGTCACAATTTTCGGGTTTGTTACTACGGTTATATTGACAATTGTGACAATTTTTGTGTAGTGAACAACCACTACTATTTTGGTAGCAATATGATATAAATAATATATTTGTATACTTAGTAGCTTGAGCATCAAATAAAATGTCCTTATGATGTACGTACCTACTACCCAGTGCCTACCTATGTTCAAAAATAAATATTTGAATAAGTACAATTTTAATTATTATTATTATGTTTGATGTAGCATCATCTCTGGACAAATTGTGTCCAGGACCTTTTGAAGGCGTTATAGTAGACTTGGGCCTGTATGACTTGGCATCTTAAAAAAAAATCTTTCTTTCAGACAGGAGTCCATAGCAATAGACTAGGTATTACATTAATATCTCACACACATCATAGTTACATTTTAAACAATTTGCAAAATGATTTGACATTTTATGAGACATTTTACGGGCTTACCGCGATAATATTTATGTTGAGGAGACCCGATGTCTCATAAATGACGTCAGCATTTGTATAAAAAAAGTTGGCAAGGGTTGAGTCTGGTTCGGTGTTCCGCTACTGTTAATGGAGAAACCTCTACCTAAAACCACCGACATTTATTTTTGTTGTCTGTACTCACCCTGACGCGAGCCCTGGCGCGTTCCACTCTCTCCATATCTCCAGCGATAGACACCTGGTTGCTCTTCTCCATGGAGCTGGTTCGGTTGGAGTCCGGGAAGTGGATGTGGCAGCCAGTCTCCTCCATCACGCGTTTTATGGTCAACCCGCCCTGGAGGGACAGTTTTTATATCAGTGGCAAGAACGATGAAGGTAATACTAGCTTCATTTTAAACTTAACTTTGGGCACAAACTTTACACAGAAAGAAGAAGAAATAAGCTATTGAGCCACCAACAACGGCGCAGAAAATGAATCGGTACACTTATAATCTGTCTTTCACTGTGCCTACACACACACTATCATTTTAGCAATTGATCATAGAATACTTCTTCATCGTGTGGGTTGTAAAGTCAACAACTGTCTTCACAAACCCTGGTATCAGTGTTAGAGAGCAACTAAAGGCCACTGACATGGCTCGTGTAGCTACTGCTTTCCATACCGCGTTGCCGTAGTCAAAATCTTTTTTTTTTATTCGAATTAAGATTTTTACACATTGAACAGGGAACGAGCAGCAGCGCTCTCTGATACAGTATAACCTTTTAATCTGCGTTCTCCAACCCGCCTGCCAAGCGTGGAGATAATGGTAAAACCCTCTCATAGTCCAGCAGTGGTCTGTAACGGGCCGTTGATGTTGATGAAAATTTTTACAAATCATTTTGCGACGTGAAAGCTATCATGGATGGCACGTTCAGCCGTGTACGCTCGCTGTGGAGAAGAATGGCCAGACGAAACTCCACAGGAATCGTATCTTTTGTACTTTTCTTAAATATATTATAATAAAGAATACATAAAGTCATAATTACAATCTACTCCGCTGATTTGGAACAACAGTTGACCAGACGTTTTTATCATCTAAGTAATCATTTATCGTATAGTAGGCCTTAGAACATATTTTTTTTTATTTTAGTTTTAAATTCGCTATCAACAAAGTCCACCTTGGTGTATGTAACCGTGACCACCACCTGTGCTTTCCGAAGCAAAGAAACATCTTAATTTTCGTACAATCAAGTAATTATCTCCAATGTCTTAAGCAAACTAAGGACGTTACCACAAAGTATTTTTTTGACAACTTTCGGGAATCGAACCCAGAATTTAAATGAGAAATTTGTGCGGATGAATCAATATCATCAACAGCTCATATACGTCCCCACCGAGGGGCTCGAGCCTACCCTGAAATAGGGCGATTAGGCCTTAGTCGACCACGCTGGCCCAGTGCGGGTTGGTCGACTACACACACAACCTTTGAATTTCTTCGCAGGAGTGTGCAGGTTTCATCACGATGTTTCCCTGCACCGTAAGAGCGTCGAATAAACGTACATATGAATTGATACGTGGTGGGGATCGAACCCGCGTCTCCCGGACGGAAGGCAGCGGTCCTAGCCACTAGACCACCGTCGCTCTTATGAATCACTCGGATGAATCAATATAGAACTATAAATTTAAGCGCAGCATAGACTGCCAGACTTCTTGAATGTTCTGAAATTGCAACTCCATCTTCATTTAAATTGTCTGAGTAGCAAAAGGCAGGATAACATTTTCAAACTTTTATATCAAAAAGCGCTTTTGCTCTACTTAAAATGCCAGGCGTAAATATTGTTAGGTTCTTGTGTTTGATAGAAAAAGTGTTTGATACGTCACAAAGTATTTTATAATGACAGAGAGTAACAATTCTATTGGAGGCATTTTTCCTCGCAGAAACCCAGCTAAGTCTGATAATAGGGGATCGGACTGTTCACCATGTTTTATGAATTTACCATATTTTATGAATTATTTTTAAAATATAGATTAGTAGCAGACGATTCGCGAAGAGAAAAACAGAATCGATTGAAAAACGAATTTACAGTGTACTGTCTCTTTCAAAAACGATTTTTTGTATGGAGATTATATGGCGTTACTAACAAATGACGTCACAAGTGGGTATGTGCCTCTCTGTCTAATCTTGAATTTCATACCTTTATAACTCGGTAAATTTTAAAGATAGAGCAAAAATTTTAGTGTTCGATAGCAGAAACTAAGAAGTTTGGATTTATAAAATAAAAAAAAGTAGTCCGATCCCCTATTACTATATATGTATTTTTATTATCAGCTATATTCGGCACGATAAAATCAACCATTAACATAACAACACAACATCTCGCTCATATATCGTAGAAAATTTATTTATAACAGTGAAATCAGAAATTAACTTTTCCTACGATAATTTAGCTATTTAATAGTAAAATTTCTAAGATGACTGGACGAAGATTGATGACTAAGTAAATATTATGAATATGTCTAGCCTATCATTATTTATTTTTAATTTCGCTTAGCTGGTAATATCGGTCGCTATGCAATGAAGATGAAGCAATTTTAGTACTATTTTGAAATGCTTACATAAACACTAGAAATAAAAATTGAAATATTGTAACCAAATTAAGACTAAGGTTCATCAACAGCTCATATTCGTCGCCACCGAGGGGCTCAAGCCTAGCCTGAATTAGAGCGATTAGGCCTTAGTCGACCACGCTGGCCCAGTGCGGGTTCGTCAACTTCACACACAACCACGCGCAGGAGTATGCAGGTTTCATCACGATGTTTTCCTTAGTATCTAAATTCGAATATCGCCTGATCATCATCATCGCCTACTTCAGGGTAGGCTCGAGCCTCTCGGTGGGGCTGCATTTGAGCAGATGATGATGATTGCAAAGTCTTGGTACACCGAATTATGGGTTGGAAGGTCGACTCACAATCCCTCATATGCCCTCATCAGCCCTGGTATCATGTCACATGGCCCCCTTATGTGCTTCCCGAAGCACAAAAGACGCTTGGTTTATTTAATTTCTTATTATAAAATTATTATTCTTACCTTTCCGATGATATGCGAATGGTCGGTGTAGCTGACATCGATCTTCATAGTAACACGGTTACTCTGAAAATAATAATGATAAATTAGTACAGGTCTGCTAGAAATGGACAAACAAGACGAATAGCTTACCGTAATCAAGGCATAGTTTACCGCACGTAGGGTAGTTCGACCTCTTACGGTGAAGGAAAACATCGTGATGAAACCTGCACGCTCCTGAGAAGAAATTCAAAGGTTGTGTGTGAAGTCGACCAACCCGCACTGTGGGGACGTATATGAGCTGTTGATGTAGGGTAGTAATTTATTGATACATGACAAAAAATATATTTACTAGCTTTTCAATCGCTCCTGAAATAAAAAGTGTCTAAAGTCACTCTATAGTTTCATAAACTATCATCTCGCTGAGTGAAAGAAGGACTAACTAACTAACACATTTGCTTTTAGATAGGGGCACTAGGGGTAAGAGCCTTCCGCTCCCCCAAAACTCCGGTTACGCTTGATACGTCGATTTTGCGACACAAGCATTAGGTCCATGTCAAAAAAAAATTGCTTTTAGAATGATGTTGGAAAATCTATAATCTCGGGAAAAAGTCGCTGCATTTTTATAAAGGGTTCGCGTCGCCGGAGATTCTGTTCTGGGCTTCCCATCCATAAACTTCTTTTCACCACGTACCAATTCGAATTTCAGATTACGTTTATTCGACGCTTTTACGGTGAAGGAAACGGGAGAAAACCTGCACTCAACTGCGAAGTTTAGTTTGTTTGTAGTGTGTGAAATCGATCGACCAACCCGCAGAGGGAGTGGTCGATTTAGTTAGACCTAAAAATATAACTAGATTAGATAGAGATAGCTAGATAGAGATAAAAATAAATACTTACTTGTAGACATGCTAAGTACTTGGATATAAGTTAATTTTAGTTGTCATGCTCCTCCGGAGCGTCATAATTATGTCGGCATGTTAAAATTGTGTTATGTTTGTGTCTATGGCACTGGCATGCAATAACATATTTGAATTTGACCTGATCGTCCTAGTTCAGGGTAGGCTGGGGCCTCCCGACGGGGACGTATATGAGCTGATAACAACTGTGGTTTGAAGAAGTCCGTACATTAAGTCTGGTCGTTCATTTAAGCCAAAAATTAGCTGGTCTTTCCGATGTTCTGTTCGTTCTACGAATCGCCCTCAATGGCTCTTTACTATAGAGTATCATCATAGATATCTGGAGAATGTTTTACTACAGAGTCAGTTCAAATTTGAAGGTTCTACAATACAAAATAACGATGCAATGTCCACGCACGACACGATCTCAGTCATGAGAAAAACAATAAAGAAAGTCAATGTTTGTACCCTTGAAATCCATGTCACAAAACCTCTACGTAGTCAAATTAAATTTAGAACTACAGTACAGCACAATCACTTCAAGAACGCTAAATATTATTCTAATATTAATAAAGCTCTAGAATTCAAACGTAAAATACCGTTCACATCACGACGCTCACTTACCCTGGTGTCCAGTAACTGCATAATCTTCTCTCTTGCGAGCTTGACATCGTCAGGTCGACCAGCGACTCTCACGTGAGGGTCTATAACAAACAATTTCATATAAAAATTATACAGAAAGTTCCTCAAATTAACCCTAAAAGCAAAAATCAATCGAACTCACCTAAACTCACTAAGAGATCGCGAAACTTATTACATCGTATTTTTTTAATAACATCATACACTAATTCGTCACTCTCACTTGTAAAAACCATTTTTAATTCATTTAATAAACTTTGTAATGTAAATTGATTGCAATTGATTGTAATTATCCAACAATTACATGGATACTGGTAAAAAAATTCAAATCCAGACTAAATGTCGAGACATTCTGGCGCCGCGCGATTTTGTTCGTTGGCGCCATCCCGCCAAAAAATGCACAGTGTTCACAGGTGTACCGTTAATTTTAAAATTTTGGAAAGAAAGGTGTGTTCATAGTGTGTGTAATGAATGACATAGAAAATGATTTTTTATATTCATACCTTTCTTTGAACGTGCGCCTATTTTTAATCGAGCTGGCCAATTTACTAAAGTATTCGTGTCGTTCATCACCTGAAAATAATAGATTCTTAAACTTTTTGTCCAGTCCACTAAGTCCACAAGAAAATTAAATAAACTGCCTTACCCGGTGAAAGAAAGCCTGAGCGGTTTGTGATTCTTCCAGATTCTCTGGAAAATTAAAACTGGAATTAATCTTCTAGTTGCATTTTCGTTACTTAAAAATTATTATAGATCATAATATTATTACCAGCCAGCATTGATTCCAAGCGGCGCCTATCAACACGGAATCTTTCTTGATAAACATCTTCAGCACTGTTTAGGCCAAGAATCAATGCTAATTTCTGTAGGTCTTCTGCTGACGTCACGGAGTTGCTCGTTCCACTTTCAGAGGCCTGAATTACGTTTAGTCGTTATAACTTTTGATACTCAATGTGTATATAATGTTATTAAGCCAGCTGTACAAGTTTTTGTTTCTAAGGAACTTATTGGTTTATAAACGTTACATAAGCTAACAAGGTCATTGAATTCGGGATGCATGACAACATGGCGGATTTAGTTATTAATTCTGATTTTTGAAAGGACTTTGGTTGAAGGAAATAGATACTTATAAGCAAAGTAACTTACCTCACTCATTGTGTCTCTGTCCGAATTAGTCTTAAATTCCGACAGTTGCGTTTTCACTGTTAAAAAGTTATTCGCCGACATTTTTATTTGATTATAAAATATATAAGTTTAATAATATTTCAGTGTCAAGTTGTTATCAATGTATCAATAAATAAGTAAAAAAAATTGTCTAAATAAGCATAATATTAATTAAATTGTAACGAATACGATTTTATCGGATTTGAGCAACTTCACGTATGGTTCACCGAGCTTGACTGGCTAACTGGCATACTTGTAGATTAGAATACTTTAACCTAAGATTATTTAAAAAAGAGTAGGTGGTTAGATTTTTTTGTCTTCACTTATTTTTTACTACCCACTTCTCTACAAGTTTCAAGATTGGGCTACTTGATATTTGAATTATAATGAAGTTGTTTTAATGGGAGCTAAAATTACTCAACTGGCATTATTCTAGGACTAGGTTACATTAAATTCCACTTTCAAATTATTTTATCTTGAAAGTGTCATGTCTTGTTTCATTCGAATCTGCAAATAAAAACAAGGGTAGATTGCCATAAAATGATTTAACCTACGTATTTACTTTCAATAAACCCGTAGGTAACGGGTAGGCAAGTGCCTTCATCTGACAAAATATATCAGTCTAGTATTCGTTGGAAAAGTAAAGAAAAAAATTGGCATTTTTATGTAGGCCTAACTGGTATTCTAGCCTTAAATATAAAAAAAGTGCTGGCGTAAACATACCTCAATGTTGCCCTACGCAAAAATGTAGGCCTGGCATTCATCAACCAATGAGAATTTAGGATGTTCCCGCCAAGACGGCGCCAGCGCCGCCGCCGCCGCCGCCACGCCGCCCGCCGCGCCAGTTCCGATTTTACGCCGCCTGCTTTTTATTTAAAACTTTATTTGTTTTTCCTAAACTGCAATCCAAAATTTATGTAAGTGTTTAAAGTTGTATTATATTAGCCTGATTTTATTTAAATTTTGACAATTCTTTGGTAGGTAGCTTTATTTGAATATCCTTCCTAGTAATTAGATCAATGACTTACAGATCGGTCACTTATTATAAATTATCAAAGAGATTACAAGAATGTAGTTAAAATTATCAGATATTTTAAAATGCTCCGAAATAATTATGTCTTTAAAAATCTTAAAAGTTACTTGGTATTTTTATGAATGAAACCATTACGAAACGGAACGTTCCATTGAAAAAGTATTTTTGGTGCTTCGCCGCGTGAGGTCGCACCAGTCGGGTTTCTGCGTTCGCCGGTGTAGGGTGTGCTCGTCTCGGCTCTATATTTTCGTATTTATAGTTTAAGTTAATTTATTATTAGTTTTTTAACGTGTATTATTGAAGTTACGTTGTTTTAAAGACAGTGTTAACTTATAATAGTGTGAAAATTTGCCTTTTAAGTGTTTTAAGGAATATTTCAAGTGTGTAAATAATAAGGTGAGTTGAATTTTTAATTTTTGAGTTGAAGTTCAGTTTTAAGTAAAATTGGGTCGTTTGCGATGATAACAATAATTGAGAATCATTTTGAGGGTTGTGTAGAGAGAGTTGAAGTAGATGGATTAGATTTAGTAGGAGACCAACAGCTGTTTTGTTGCCGTGTCTGGCCGAGCGAGCAAACACGAACAAGGTTTTGGTTCTTGTTACTAAATTGCTCACTGCAACGAACCGCAAGCACGTTTTCGTTTTCGAAATCTCAACAATTATTCAATAAAACATTACTGACTATGACATAGCTGGTTTACACAACAAAACACTATCAATAGCGTACCAAAAATACGTTTTATAGGTAAATTCAAAGTCAAGCGAGCGCGACACGATTTCAAAATATGTAATTTTATTGAATTGAAATCTGGTCTATCGCAACTTTTAGGTACCTACCTAACTTATTTCATCTATTTTGGAAATTACCTAGGTAATCTATCTGCCATCAAGTATCAAAGGCCACCCACTAAAATTTTGATCTTTCACATCTTCGAAGGCATTTGCAGCAGTCATTCATTGCATTACGATCGGGCTTAGTACATGCATCCAATTTGCATAGAATTAGCAACTCCACCGATTGTCCTCTGGCGTGGGTTCTTAATTTGAATTCTTGACGAAAGAAGTACTGAATTAAATTAATCCTGATTGCTTATTTAGCGATCTCTGTTCTTTCTCCCTGGTAGTATCCAGGGCCGACCTAAGTCCGTGTCTGTGTCCCCAGGGGGCGCCCTTATGTCCGTTGTTGTCAACCTAACGAAGGGTTCTTGTTTCCTTGTTCTATTTTATTCGTACCTCCTACCTATTAACTTACATAGCAACGTTTAGTAGCCCAAAACATCTCAGTTGGTATAGTTCAACTCATAAAGCTGTACATAAGTTTCATTTATAAACTTTTGAAACTTACCTAATGAAACTCATATATTCCTTTCTTTTTCAGATTTTAGAAAGTTTACAGGTTTTGCAATATTTATCAACATGATTTCATAGCATGTTTTGAGAAATCTGTTCTATGCGGTGTAACAAGTAACTGTTACTAAGTAGGTAGGTAGGTAAGTTCCTATTGATTAAAGATAAGGGTAGGTAGCTTACATATTGATTTATTTCCATTGTAATGCAACCCCAGCCCACCCCCTTACGAGCTTGCAGCACTACCAGTATCATTAGGGTTAGGGTTCCGTATCTCAAAAGAAAGATGAAAATTTAGTAACAAGAACCAAAACCTGGTCTAAAATATAATTAAAAATAAATTCGAACAGAGCACATTTAAAAGCTTTTTGGTACCTATCGAACTTTAAATACTTGTTAAATAACTGGCCAAGCACGTGTCGGACCACGCAAAGTGTAGGTTTCCGTAGTTGCCTAATATGCAGAAGTTAGCACACGGAGCTAATAAGTAATGATAAAAAAATTCCTTATTTATATTATAAACCAGAAATTTTGTGGTTGTTTTTTACTCTTTCGTGGATAAAATTTAGAATAGAGTTAGTTTGTACCCTGATATAACACATAGGATACTTTTTACGGGAAAAAGTCTTATTCCCACGGGAAAATCTTACACAACGCGAGCAAGCGGACCGCTAGTATTTATGTATATAATAAAAACGGACCCACCTACACATTTAATTCATCATATACATTACTACCGTGAATTATTTCACATTTCTAAATACACCGGTTTTGCTGGTAGGGGGGGGGGGGGAACTTGACTCTAACAAAAATAAGCACTTTAAAACGGAATATTTCTAAAACTTACACTAGCATCGAAAAATGGTCTTAGCAAACCCCCATTGTTTTTAAAAGACCTATCCAACGATATCTCACACTATAAGGTAATAGTGAAAACAATAAATAACCCCCTCTTGACGTGTACCAGAGAAACGCAAAAAAAATTTTTTTTAAATATTTTATTCTTCAGCTTTGTCGGCATGATTCATATGTATATCCATGCCAAATTACAGCCTTCTGGTACTAAGAGTCTCTGAGCTAAGCCGCGGACAGACAGACAGACGGACAGACCGAAACTATAAGGGTTCCTTTTTTACTACGCAACCCTAAAAAGTAACCTATAATAGGTTATACCTACTACACTACATTGTTCTGTAATTTAATTTTAAACACACCACCGTATCTACCATACCTACCTATAATCCCAAAAATAAACACTCAAAATATAAATCAAGATAAAACTGGGAACTATAAAAGCTAGCCATAATAGCTAGCTTGCTGTACCGGACTTTTTTTGCGGGAAGCATTTATCGGAAGTGTGTCAGAAATGGCCACTGATAAACTTGTTGCCGAGTATTTTTTATAAGCTAGCTAATCGCCCGCGACTTCGTGCGTGTAGTTTTAACTATGGGTTTTTAATATAAAATTTAATTTAAAATAGCATTTTACCATCGGTCTCGGTACATGCTTTGCACAATCTAGAAAAATACATGCAAATGATAATTACAAATAAGTATTTAAAAAAGAAATAGGTAGTCTGTTTGTTCGCTTCGATTAAAATTATTTTATAATAGCGGTCCGCCCGCGGCTACGCTCGCGTTGTGTAAGATTTTCCCGTGTCGATGAGCATCAGGGACCGGACTACCCGTTGAAAAACCCCTTCAGTCGTTAGGGTTTTAAGTATTTACGGAATGATAATTTTGATAAAAATAAATATTTATGTTTATCAAAATCCTTGATAGGGTTACCCTGTTGGATTTACAAACGTTATAATTATAGCATAATAAGAGCACGAGTTATCGTTGATCAAAATCGTAAGGGTTCCAGTCCATCATATAGCTGTTACTACGAGCGTCGACGCGCGACTCGACCTTGAGTAACTAAAATAGATTTCACGAAATTCGCACTAACTTTCAGAGAACGTTTGATGACACGAAACCCACTGTCAGAACTGTGCGAGTACTACCATTAAACGTGTTAAAATAAATAAAAAAACCTGTGACATTGAACAACTTGTGTTCAACAACAGCTCGTATACGTCCCCCCCGAGGGGCTCGAACCTACCCTGAATTAGGGCGTTTAGGCCTTTGCCTTAGTCGACCACGCTTGGCCTAGTGCGGGTCGCTCGACTTCACACACAACCAAGACACACACACACACACATACACACACACACACACACTCACACTGCACACACCTGCGAAGAAATTCAAAGGTTGGTCGAGCGACCGATGTTTTCCTTCACCAGAGCGTCGAATAAACGTACATTATGAATTCGAAATTCGAGTACGTGGTGGGGATCGAACCAGCAGCCTTTCCCGTACGGGAGGCAGCAGCGGTTCTAGCCACTAGACCACTGACGACGCAGCTCTTGTTCTAGATTTTTTTTTATTGGCTCAGTATGTGAAGTTAAAAAATAATTTTATGTTTTAGAAAAGTGCCCACTCGAGAATTTTGCTTCAGACGCAGAATGAGAACGGCATCGTGCAAAAATTTTACCGATTCGCATAATTTCCGATTGGCATAGTGTCCAAAATTCGTCGCATTCGCAAAAACACGTTTTACGATGTTTTCGAAACTATAAAAAAAATTGGAATCTTATCGATTCCTACTAAAATAAGAATAAGTTACGTCGTTACGTCAAACTATCAATAGTTAAACTATAGTACTCTGTGGTTAAACCTTCCACTCCTATAAGGTCACATACAACTATTTTCACATAACCATGATAAATATCTTATTTGAAGTTATAGACGATCATCATTCTATTTGACTGTTTTCACATATGTCTGCGAACCGGACCATTACCTTCAGCTATTCGCGAGAAAAATAACGATTTTATAATCTGTGTCGACAATAAAAAAGAATTCCTCAAGCTTAATAACATTTGGCGCCACAAGCAGGACTGGTTGTCAAGGGTACCTAACAGCTCCGTCTCCGCTTGAACGTAGGGTTACCAGATGTAAAATTATTCATAATCTTGCCAAAATCTTTGCCTATTTAGTTTTATGGATATGTACGCGGATAGCAGTGAAAAAAATAAAAACTAATTATTTTGGATAATATTTTTAATTGTTCTAAAGTCAAAGTCAAAGTAATTTATTTCCATAGGAGTTATTACATCACTTAGATCCGTCATTACATTTTTTTGGGTGAGTTCACTAACACAATGGCGGAATCTGTGGAGAAGAGCTTCTATAGATATATCAATTTTAAATATCATTTTTGTTTCTTTGGCAAGTCGAAAAAGGCATTTTCAATCAATGTACGAAAATTATACCTAGACAAAATAATCCTACTGATATTATAAATGAGTAAGTTTGGATGTTTGTTGCCGAATCACGCTTGAACCACTGGACGGATCGGGATGAAACTTGGCACACATATAGGTTAGGTCCTGGAATAGGACATAGGCTACTTTTTACCGCGAGAAAACACTTAATTCCTACGGGAAAACTCATTAAACGCGGGTGAAACCGTGGGCGGAAAGCTAGTAATAAATAAAAAAATAGGACCTCCGTGATCAACAAGGCGTACTCGTTTTTAGCACACAGCTACTTGGCCGATATTATTTTATTACAAGCTTTAAACTTGCAATGTTCACACTGTCACGCTCTAATCTGTCTTTTTTACCTTTTATAAAGATTGAAAAGGGACAGGAGATAGCCATCTAATATTAGAGCTGTCAAACATCGAATTTGAAACCTTAGGCCGTGTCGATTGCACAATTTTAGAGAGCACTTAAAACATGCGACTTAAAAATCTCTTAAACTGACAGCTATGCCCTTATTTTAGGTTATCATTCGTTCAAATTAATATCATTCGTTCATCACCTCTCTTTCATTGTTAATAAAAACGAAAAGGATAGCTGGATTTTAAAATTAGAAATAGAGCATGACACCCCGAATCGAGGCCATGTACCTATGTTCGTGTCAAATCTTGCAACTGAATTTTAAACCACTTCCTCTCAACTTACGACTTTGAAATTTTGCATACTTGGCCCGATGACAAAACACTAAAATGATAAAAGTCACTAAAACAATGATGCAGCCAAGATTGTAGTCTCCTCATGTGGGAACTCCTCATCAGTTAGTAGCACGGACTCAAAACTTCGAATTTAGTGTAGTCTGCTTACAAGTTTACTCCTCAGTAGTTTAAAAGCTTATGTTTAAAAAGGATTTTTAATTAAAACATGTCTTTTATTTCCGCCAAGGGGCCGTCCATTAATCACGTGATCTTTTTTAGCATTTTATTTAACCCCCTCCCTCTCTTGGTGATACGTGGTGAGGCTTAAGACTAACACACCAAATCGCGTGTATTTTTTAATACCTACAAAGAATCTTAAAATTTTTAGATTATTATCTCTAAATAAAGGTATAAAGTATATCTAATTTTATTCTGAAATTAAGGACCATGACAAATAAAATGTCTAGACAGAAATCGCGCGATTGACGAAAAAATTAATACACGTGATAATCTTACTACACCCCCCTCCCCCTTGTGATATTTCGTGATTTTTGCTAACCCCCCCCCCCCCCTTTCAAGCCTCACGTGATTAATGGACGGTCCCCAATCTGTTGCGATGGCGCCATTGAAGCATGCCTCGTCGTCATTAGCAAAATGGCGACCACTGGGTAATCAAATGAGGGTTCGATTTACAAAGAGTCACCGGTCGTAAATAACGGTAACCGAGATGCAGCTACTAAAGACGGAATTAGTACACATGAATCTTAACCTAAGACGTAATTGTTTGTGTTGTGATTCCTAAACTGCCGTGATTGTTAAGAAAAGGAAACTATAAATATAGTTATACTAGCTTTCCGCCCGCGGTTTCACTCGCGTTAATTGAGTTTTCCCGTGGGAATGAAGTGTTTTACCGCAGTAAAAAGTAGCCTAGGTCCTATTCCAGGACCTAACCTATATGTGTGCCAAATTTCATCCCGATCCGTAGAGTGGTTGAAGAGTGATTGAATAACAAACATCCAAACTTTCGCATTTATAATATTAGCATTGAAGTATAATGTACTACCAATGAATATTAGTAGGAGTTTCAAAGCCGCAGAAAACATCAGCAAAATGTGAATATGATTTTTCTATTTCTTGTTTATGATGATGATATGATAAAATTAAAAAAAAAAAATACCAAACATTTAGTAGAAAAAAAAATATATATATATATATTTATTTCTATCACTGAAAAGGTGAAAGTCCAAAAGTCCACGAGTGGACAGCTGGTATAAATCAAGCAGATCTATCAGTTGTATCCAGTTGACATAACATAACACAGTAGACAGTACAGTAAACCAACGATTCCGTTAACTACTGGCGCCAAAAGCTCGGGCGTGAAATGCCCGCCGGCAAATAACGGGACTTGTACAAAGCCCGACTAATTGAACATAACCGATCAAGAGTAACTGACAGGATCAATATGTATAACGAGTGAAACCGGACCTCTATGTCAAGGAGAGAGAAAGTGGTAATGATGGACATTTGATTTTGTAGTAGGTAATCTAATTATGCTTAGTTCAATAAATCATCAACCATGAACGAGGTTTCCTTGTCCTTGGTATTTATTTGCTAGTTTTGATGTCGGAAAACAATTAAAAAAAAACATAATAGTTAAAATACTATAACCCAACATGGCTTATGTTTGGTAAAAACCCAGCAAGTGCATTTTATAAAGTTTCAAAGTTTATTAATCCATAACAAAATACATTGTGTTGCACTTTGCACTATTCTGTGTGTGCAATAAAGTATATTCATTTATTTTATTGTTTATTTGTTACAAAAAGGAACTGTTTGTTAGGAAAAATATCCATGAGTTTAGTAAATATTCTGACATTCACGGTCGTAATACAAGAAATAAGAATAAACTAAACTCGTAAACAATACAAATACATTTATAAAAAAAAAGTGCAGAAGATACGAATTCTGTGGAGTTTCTTCCGGCCGTTCTTCTCCACAGTGAGCGTACACTGGTAGTGATGCCAACCAGGGACAAACTTCTTTTGTCCTCCTAGCTTTGCCATCGAAAAATGATTTTGTTAAATCTTACTTCGAATAAAGACATTTTTATCTTTATCTTTAAAGGCAGAAAGGGTTGTCTACAACAATTTTATTAAACTGTAGAAGTAGATAGTAACGTAATACGTATATCATACGAAGTAATCCAAAGAAAATAGCTCTTGAACCTAATGCTTATTCTTAGTAATAGTAATGTTACCGCCGCTATCAGAATAATGATAATCTTAAGTTTGTTGGTTGGTTGGTTAGGGCTGCCACTCGTACGGGTTTCCCCGGGCGCCAACGCCAAAGCAAATATTGTTAATTATATGAAAAAATAAATTTAAATCAAACTTTTATTTTATTAACTGAGTAACTGATATTGGGTTTATTTAAGTTTTATTTAAGTAATACAAATGAAACTTAATAATATTACTCACTTGTCGTCACGAGAACGTTTAAAACACCCATTTGCAACAAAAGGCTTGTACAATGTATTTTTAATCAAGAAATAAAAAAAACATTGAAATGTCCGGGGTGAAGGCTCCAAAATGCGGGGAACTTATACTTTACGTTTTAGAGATGGCAACCCTAATCGTTGTCGATCGTATATAAAGTAACATTGCACTTGAAACACTGCCTAGTTTGTTACCAGTGTTTCAATATTACTATTCGCATTTTATTTAAAATTTCAAATTGTTTTAGTTTTATGTTTATAACTTGAATCATTTGAAGGTAAAAGCAGCTATTTAAGCTAAAACCCAAAACTGCGATGCATTTTCTTTTATGTAGCGCCTAGTTTGACGTGGGGATCCTTTGTCCAGCAGTGGACGGTTTTCATCTGACGATGATCAAGTGTGTAACGAGGCATTCGTCCTCTTTCCTGTTTTATGACTGGCAACCTTTCTTACTGGCAGTTCTATCTTTCATTTTAAAATCATTTTCAAATTTAGATTTCTTACGTTTCGATTTTGTCTTTTTTCTGCCAAATTCTTCACTTCATGTCCTGACTCCTGATCTCCAACAGTAAACTTACCCATGTGACTATTTTCTACGTTAGTTATTTAATATATAGTAAATAATATATTAATACATAAATAAATACCTTCGGACTGAGCCCTGGTTATTTGCCACGCTTTATTTTATCATCCTCTACAACACTCTTCGTGTGGTGCTCCGCAGCTCCGTGGCGGCTGCTGGGCCAGAAGTGTAACCATATAAATATATTTCTGTCGCGCGCGTCACTATTTAGATTTACAGTAGTTTTATCGTAGTTATACAAAACTAAGTTTTTATCGATTTGTTAGACAGATCTCGCAAATGCATCCATTTGTTGAAGCGAATTTCAGAGTCGCATTTTTTAGCGAAAGCGTTATTCATGTTTTCATAATTATGCTTGTCCCGATTGGATAAGAGAAGTATTATTTTATAATAATAATAATTGACCGAGCGAGCGAAGCGTCTCTGTTTCAGCTTGGCCAAATTTGCTTTTGTATGTCCATCTGTTTGTTTGTTTGTTTCACTCTACAGGTCGCGTTTCTCAACCGATTCTCGTGAAATTTTGTGAGCAGGTTCGATAAGTTAATCGATTTTTTTCGTCGAGTCAGTTATTGGAAATTTAAAAAAATTACGGAGTTATGGGGGTTGCCAGCTTACAAGGTCTACCGCTGAGGCTGTTTTCCTTTACAGGTCACATTTCTTAACCAATAAAATAAAATAAGATAACATAAAATAAGACAAAAAAAAATAAGTTTAAAAATTTAAAAAAAATTAAAAAATCAAGGGGTCGGGGGGGGGGGGATGTTTGTGGAGAAAAAATAAAAATAAATATGAAAAGATATACAGCCACTAGTATATAATAATCACACAAATCAAATTCTTCGGCGTTTGTAGGAACTAAGATCCATCGAAAATTGGCAAACACGTTATTCCCAACGTACCACTTGCTCAACGCTTGTCAGAAACTTGTGGTTAGTGATTGGCTGTTGTGTGAAGATGTTTAACTGTTTTGACATCTAGGTTTACGGCCGTGTGTCAGAGTCACACGCCGCGTACGCGCAGCGCTAGCTGCATTTTAGCATGATTTAGGATAAGATTATTCCTTATTGTTTGGTTTAGGGAAATAGCCTGATGAATCAAGGTTGAGAATTTGTTATTAAAATTAAGCATTAAGAGGATGAGGATGATAACAACTATTATGTATACCTAGTAATTTTATTTGGATTAGGTAGCGAGTAGAAAAATCTCCCATGACACTACAAGTAGCGCCACGCGGTAGTGCTTAGGGGTAGTAGTCAAACTAAGTAATAAATAATATAGAACTGAAATATTAGAGATATTAAAACTTTCGTGAGACATTGGTGTCGATAAACTTAAATAAAATAAAAAATAAGCGCTTTATTTATCAACAATACATCAAGTATCAAGTAATGCTACGTAACAAATAAGTAGTACAAATTGCTGATAAAAGGGCAAGAGTCTCAGCATGATCGCTGCTTTTCAGAATCTCCCCATCTTGACATACGTCTTGAAGTCTATATTAAATCAAAATTAGTCCTGTCACTTTCTATCACTTTTAATTGAAAAGGGACCGAAGATCATCGGTTTTGTTTTTGTCTTGACTAACTGTCAATTTTAGTGGCTTTTTATTCGTCATTGTGTTAGGTAGGCACTAAGACAAGACTATATTTGACAGTTAGTAATGAAGTCATAGACAAAATTAGGGGTAAGAGCCTTCCGCTCCCCCAAAAGTCCGGTTACGCTTGGTACGTCGATTTTGCGACACAAGCATTAGGTCCATATATAAAAAAAAAAAAAACATACACAAAAACAAAACCGACGATCTTCGGTCCCTTTTCAATTAAAAATGATAGAAAGTGACAGGACTAATTCGCACACTTAGATAAAGGGTAACACAAACAACTCAAAATACCTTTTTTTTTTTCGGGAACAGCAAAAAAACTTTTACTCCATTTCTATTTGACCGATTTAAAATATTGTTATATCATTTTATATTTCTTAACTAAGATTATTACACAGGTGTCTTTGGACTTAATGTAGTTTTCGACGCAGAATCCGATAACGCAATAACTTGATTTTGGATTATTTTGAGTTGTGTTACCCTTTATCTAGGTGTGCGAATTTTAAGTTTAGTTTACTTAGGCATATGCCGAATCGACACCATTATTCACTGAAATCGTGTCGTTTGAAATCGTGATCGAGAGGTATTATGTTCTTTGTTTAATTTGTTTACGGGTACCAACCTTTTAGATACCATAAGTAATAACTATTATAAAATAAACTATACACCTAGTGATTTGTTTTTCATGTTAGTCTCGATAAATCTGACCCTGCGAAACTTGTGAGCAAAAAATATGCAAATTAAAAATTACCGCTGCTCTTTATTTGTCGCAAAATAGTCCGAGTATGTTACTTTCTACAATCTGTCATATTTGTGCCAGACTACTATGCTGGCTGGTTAGCAAAAAACATTGACGATAACTTGTTTCAAGTCCATTTCTTTATTAAATCAGTCCAGCCTAACATCTCAGATTTTAGATAGTATTAAAAAAATACTTAGGTTATTTTTCAATAAAACAACAGGCGAGCCGAGCCCTTCGTTCGATACAGCTCCGTCCGTTTTCTTTTGTTTAAAAATACTTAAAATACCGATTTTAATCAAAATACTAACTCTGCTTTTTTTTTATTTTCAGAACCTAAAGTCATTCCAAGCTCGAGCACCATGGCCAAAACCGAGAAATCGTTTCCGAGAAATTTTACAGGTAAAATTAAATTAAATCCTCGAAAAAGGATTTTGTTAGTTAGATCGTTTCTATACTTGGCAGCAAGGGTCTTGATGCGGGTTTTGACTTTATTTGATTGACTGTTGACTTGAGTAAGATCCTGACATGATTCATTTAAGAATGTTGTGTTAGTTTAAGAATATAAACTTGTGATTTACACAAAACCTATTCTCACTGACGTGGTTATACCAGTTTGAATTTAGAACATGCAAAAGTGATGCGTTCTTGACGCCGCCGCCGCCAATGCTCACCACACCCACTAAACCTGGCAGCTGCCCAGGCGCATCTCTGACGTCACTGGCGTTTGGCAAGCCGCCATCTTTGAAATAAACGTGCGAATAATCTGTAATCGCACGTAATCGTGCTTCCTGTCGGTCACGAGATTGTATTTTAGGTGTTGTCTGTTTCATATTCAGGTGCTCTAAGTTTGGTTGGCCTAAATCTAAAATAAGGTGCTGTGGTGATAAGAACTCGTTTTCATCTAGCAAAGTAGTCTAATACTAAATCTATGTCGTCCAGCCTTGGACTTCAACATTGTTATGTTTTCAAAATTTTTTAAGGTCTAGTGGCTGTATAGAGCGACATAGTCGCTTAGTGTGACTAAGCTCTTTAAATAAAGATTAAAAAAAAAAAATTGCAGATGGGAGTTTTTCATTGACATCGCGATCTTGGTGGTGATATAGTGCCCCAACATTTTTCATTAAATAACTTAATCAATTATTCCAAAAAATGCTTATTTATTCTCTTGGCCTTCATCATCCTCTGTTACTATAGGAATTACTATAAGGTGCAGTTCATATTATCGTTTCATGGTTGAATGAATGAAATATACTTGGTAAAAAAAACTGGTTAGTAAAAAAATATACCGGTTAGTTGGGAGCTGCCTTTTGACTTTGATTGTCCCAGGATGTAAAATCAGCTGCAGTAGCACCAATTGAAATAAATCATTTACTTATTGTCAGTGACTTCGATCGAAATTATTGTGTTTAACGACAAGGGTTACAAATATATTTTAGTTATTGTTTTATAGTCCCAAATATAATCAATAAGTCATGTAAGTCGTAACTGTTAAAAGTGGCCACTATTGTCGTTAATCACTTAATAATTTCGATCGAAGTCACTGACAATGAGTAAATGATTTACTGCAGCTGATGTTTAACCTTAAGTCTTGATTTTGTAATTAGATAACTATTGAAAACCACTTCACGATAATGGTTAGAAATAATAATAATAATGATAAAAGTTTACATCGTGCAATGGAAAGTACTGGGCTCAGCATTTGTCACAAGCACTCAAGAACAAGTTCTTGTATAACTCAATTATTTTAACTGTGCGCTTCGAGCTGTCAAAGTCGTCATGTTGGTGGCATTGAATTCACCCGCCCGCTTACTTCCCCACCTCCTCCGACGCCTATCAAAACGGATACCAAACCTACCAACATGCAAATATTGTGACGTTGACAGGCGCACAGTTATAAAAGTTGGGTTATAACACTGATTTTCATTGGTTAGAAGTAGTTCACTGGTTAGAATATAAAATATTCTCAAGAAAACGAGTTCACTTTACTTACAATAGCGATTACTTGTCACTATGTAAATTCTATGTGCCAAATAAACCAATTCTTTGCACCACTGAATAACTTGCATGTTACCGGATACATTAACATGGTTTACAAGTTTAATACCCTTTACACTCGCAAACACAATTAAATAAAAAAACTGTTTACTCGCGGTTTTCATGATCAAACGAAATATTCTACCCCGGTTAGGGTTGCCAAATGACCGTAATTTTCCGGACATGTCCGGAATTTATGTCTGTCTGGAAATCTGAAAATACTGAACTTTCCCGGATTTAAAAAAATATAAACAAGTGTGTTTTTGCACACGTAAACGCTCGTCTTTCGATTTTATTGTTTTTTCGAACAAATTCGCGTACTTACTCCATAAAACATCACATAATATCCGGAATTTTGCTAGATTATTAGGAATTTAAATTACCAGGTCAATAAAATAAAATATAGCCTCTTTCTTTATTACTGAACAAGTTCTGTTTATTGAGTTAATAAATTAACTTAATTTACATCTGTTGTGCTAGTTTGTACCTATGTACTTACTTAGATAGATACTTCAAATCACACTAATATTATAAATGCGAAAATATATTTGGATGTCTAGATGTTTGGATGTTTGTTCCACCTTCACGTTTAAAGTACTCAACGGATTTGGATGAAATTTGGAATAGAGATAGTTTGTAACCTGGATTACAGTACTTTTTACGGGGAAAAGTCTTATTATTCCCAAGGGAAAATCTTACATAACGCGAGCGGAGCCGCGGGCGGGCCGCTAGTTTTTAATACATGCTTAACGCACACGTGTTCTCTATTATAATAGTCCCATAGTAAAAGTACAAGTATGTAACAAAGTCGCGACGTAATCACAGTCGGTCATGCCATGCATGTCGTCATCTTGTTACATCAACTTACATCATGAAAGCTGCTGCGTCTCCCGAATCTTCAGTCCACATGACACACATATGTAGCAAATTGATAGTGATATGAGCACAGTGGTGTTACATTTCGCCATACTAGGAAGTGTCTTGGCTTGATGCGGTTAGGGTTGCCAATAGCATTATTATTTATTTAGAAGCCATTATTGCGATGCTAGAAATATTTATCTATTGTTCCTTATTCATCAACAGCGCGCGACAAGGGGCGCGAGCCTACCCTGAATTAGGGCGATTAGGCCTTAGTCGACCACGCTGGGCCAGTGCGGGTTGGCCGACTTCACACACGACCTTTGAATTTCTTCGCAAGAGTGTGCAGGTTTCATCACGATGTTTTCCTTCACCGTTAGATTATCGAATAAACGTACATATGAATTCGAAATTCGAAAACACATTGGTACGTACGCAGCGGCCCTAACCACTAGACCACCGACGCTCCTTATTCCATATTGATATTACCTAATTAGCATAATATTTTATTCCTCTTGTAGCCTTACCCTTTCTTGTTTATCATTCTGTCGATATAGACTGCATCTATCTTAACTTAAATATTCATCTGAAGGTGTGTTTATAAATATTGATTGATGAAGTGGCCATGAGAAGCATTCGCTTTAGTACTACCGTGGAACTAGCAAAAGGAACTTATACAAACGAACCTTAATCTTTTTACTAAATACAAGCCGATTATTTTATTACACAAAAATCGTTTTGAATTTTATTGTTATTTTTTGCGAAGCTGACATCCCTAGCTCGTTAGAGTGATTGAGCAGTTTACGTTTGACAGTTTGATTAACTCTCTTTAATAATGATTTATTTTAATAAGTTAATTACTTCAATATGATTTAAGGAGTTTTCGTAGAATGGTTACGAAACATTTTTTTTAAGCTTACTTAAAGTTATTAGGTATTAGTACCTAATTGGAAAAAAATATGGATCATTAAAAGAATCGATAAATCCGTTGGTGTTTGTTATATGTTGTTGTTCTTTGTTATTTATTTTCTCACAAAAAGTTTAAAAAGTCACGATGTCTGAATGATTACGGCTAATTTTGACGACCCCCCGTAGCCCAGGTGGTAGTGTATCTGCCTCCGACGCATAGGGCCGCGGGTTCGAAACATTTGCGTGATGAGCACTTGTGTTTGCCTTGTGTCTGGTTGTTGTTTAGTACAAACTATCTCTATTCCAAATTTCATCGCAATCCGTTCAGTAGTTTTTGCGTGATCCATCCATACTTACAAACTTTCGTGTTTATAATATTAGTAAGTAAGGATATTACCTTTTTAATCGATATTGGTCATTCATATGCCCCTTTCTAAAAGTATAAGATAAATATAATGCTAGCGAATTTATTTTACTCGCTTATCTTTACATTATATTGGAAAACGAATTCTTTCCACATATCATCAAGAATATCGCAATCAATTTTAAACTATAGGACGGTATTACATGTAATTCAGTGCTATAGGCACGAAATACAAACATTGCATGCGACTGGACGGACGTTTCTTTAGAGCGAGATCCCATAGCTGCAGGGGCGGTATTCGTAAACCGAGTGGCTAGCTGCATGCGCTGGCTACTGTACATTCGCTGCAGGCGCACTCGTGACATTGACATTGACAACAGTCACGGTCCAGAAACCTTATACGGTCGGCAGGTAATGAATGATCGATACTTGATTTCGCTTTCAATTTTAAATTTAGAATTCGTAAAAATATTGTAGGCTAAGCCTATAACCTGTTAAAAAAACTATTTTTAGATTCAAAGTTGAATAGCATAATGCAATAATTCATCATTTACGTATTTGTAGCATAATTACTTCTTACCAGTACTTACTATGATTTTTATGGCCCATGTTAAACAACATAACGAAGATCCGAATCTGGTACCGAATCTTTTTTATTTCTTACTTTCACTGGAATGAAATCAAAAGTCGCGATTTGGTTGACAAGTTAAAGCTGTAGTTTTGTAGTACCGACATCATTAATTAAGAAACTTCAACTACAACGGTCCGTTACTACAGTCCACTGCTGGACTATGAGCCTCCTCCACTTAAGTGTTTGGTTTTGCCATAATCTCCACGCTTGGCAGGCGGGTTGGAGATCGCAGATTAAAAGGTTACTGTATCAGAGAGCGCTGCTGCCCGTTCCCTGTTCAATGTGTAGTCCCTAAGTCGCCTCTTACGACACCCACGGGAAGAGGTGACAAATGTATTCTACTCTGCCGTCACCACACGGCTCAAAGAAATTAAGAAAACACATGAGAAACTTTGTAGGTTAGTATATCATTCATTCATACGACCGTTCAAGATAAACTACAACTTGTAATCTAAATTAAACCATTTATAAAACTTGAACTCGTTTTTATGGATCCTTGACAAAAAATGTAAGAAAGAAAAGAAATATTATTCTTTGACATCGAAAACGTTTGTATTTTCTGTTTTGGAGATTATAACTCCATTATTTTTCTAATTAATAATTCATAATAATTTCATTCATTACAAATTCAAATGTTGTGTGTGAAGTCAACCAACCCGCACTGGGCCAGCGTGGTCGTCCAAGGCCTAATCGCCCTAATTCAAGGTAGGCTCGAGCCCCTCGGTGGGGACGTATATGAGCTGTTGATGATGATGATGATGATGATAATTTCATTTATTTAGACGACTATGGTTGGGTTATTATAGGATGGGTTCTGATCTGACAGCTTCAAAATTTTTCATACGACGTTAACAACTTTTTTTAATAATATTCAGTTTAAAAACCATAATAGCTAAAATATTAAAAAAAAGTAACTTCACCTCTTATTTTATCATTAAACAGTATGTAATTTTACTTAATAAATAAACGAAATAATATTAATAAGTTTTTAAAATTTTAATCTGTCAGAGCTCATCCTATAGTAACCCAAGTATAGGTCCATTTCCAAATTAAATACATAAATAAAAATCTTAATAACATAACAATACAAATCAAACTAAAATTAATGTATATGCTCGCATCTCTAACTTATATTCGGTGTTGTTACTAAGTTTTAAGCATGTTGTACTAGCGTAATATCTCATATTCGTACTTGACTGTTTTTTAAATCTGTGTCGCGTTTCAATCCTCAGGAAGTATATTTGTTTGTTTTTCTGGCCGCTCCAAGGTGTCAGCTCAGTTCAGAGTCAATCCAAAAATAATAAACGAGTTTATTTCCGACTGGTTCACTTTTGCATGCGGCTTGTCATCATAGCGAGTTGATTTGGTTGTTGGCTTGATAAATCGATATACATCGATTTGTTCACGTTTTAATTAAATATATAAAGCTGTATTGCCTTTTCACTTTTAGACTTTTTACGCCTATATGACTACATCTAAGACCATCGGTTCGATCCCCACCACGTACCAATGTGTTTTCGACTTTGTACGTTTATTCGACGCTCTTAACGGTGAAGGAAAACAACGTGATGAAACCTGCACACTCCTGCGAAGAAATTCAAAGGTTGTGTGTGAAGTCGGCCAACCCGCACTGGGCCAGCGTGGTCGACTAAGGCCTAATCGCCCTAATTCAGGGTAGGCTCGGACCCCTCGACGTATATGAGCTGTTGATGAAAGTGCACAAAGGTCCGGTATCTGTTATTGCCTCCGAGTACTTACCATCATCATCTCATCATCTCATCACCTCGTGAGGGTTTCAAGGTCGATGACCAGCTTGGCAAACCCTGTAGTCAAAGCGTGTAACGACTTCTTCCGAAGATAATAGCCGCGAGACTTCATAACGTGCAATCAATCATTTTACTTTTCGGGCAATCAATTGATTCAGCTTTTAGAACATTCTGTCCAAACTGCGGAGTCATTTTTCGACCACAGAATAAAATTAATAGAAGTGGACAGTTCCCATCCCACCGAGATTTGAACTCGAAATGCTCTGACTGGGTCCCGTTTCATGAAGCAACAAGTTATGATTTATGATTTAGTTAGAAGGGATCGGGCAAGCTGCGTCCCAATGACCAATGCGACCCGAGATGGGTCTATTGTAGTCAGCCCTTCGATGTTAAATAGCCTCCTCTAGACCAACAGTTTTGAAGAAGCTGACGGTCGATAAGGGGCTTAAAGCCTGGGCTTCCTGGATGGCAATTTTGGGTCCTCCCAGTACCCGGCTTCTCTTATTGACAAGGGCATCGCATTCGCATAGGATGTGAAGCGGAGTCTCCTCGTCATCTGCGCAGAATCTGCAGTAAGGGTTCTCAGATAGACCCAAGCAACAAGTTACAATTTGATATTCATTGCGTAGCCAATTCTCGTTTTATCTCATTGTCTACGCAATATCAAATTGTACTCGTAATTTGTGCCATATTGTGTAAAGTTAGCGGAGGTTAGAACAGGCTAGTTCATAGACCGTTGTGTGGGCTGGCCGCGTGTTAAGTGCATGCTAATATTGCTAACGACAACTCACTAATTGCACTGGCCGACTAGGGAGACCATATAATTTAGAACTCCTAATGTACGTTTTTTGACGCTATTACGGCGAAGGAAGACTTTAAATTCGTGCGAATTCGATCAAATCTAAAGGCCTACGTAAAGTCGACTATTCCAAATTGGACCGGCGGCGGCGGCGTGTTAGATAAACTAAAAGACAGACTTTAAGCAAAAATTTTAGGGGACTAAAATTTTTTTTTTTTGCGTCTGGGTTTAATTAGTAAAACAACAGCAATGGCCGGTAATTAGGATACAATATTCAGAGAGAAAAGTGTAGTCGGTGACACTAAGTTTGATTGCTCTAAATTAGGGTGAGCTTGACAGAAGGCACACGAGATTCTAACTTCAAACTTCAAAATCTAAAAAACCTATCTTTTTCTAATCTAAATTCTAATTCAAATTTTTATTTATGGTGTTTCGACAGTATAAAGTGGTTTTGCTAAGAGTAGCATGAGATACACAGACAGCCCTAATTTATAAGACTAGGGTGTGTACGGTGAAGGACTCCGGTAATATGATAGCGGCATTACTGAAGCCAACACGTGGCCGCTGCAAGTCATCAACAAAATTAATGACGGCGAAATGCAAGCGTTGCAATTATTGTCCTATTATTTATTGTTCCGAGTCATTCACTGGATAGTACACTATCAAAATTATACACTAAACACTCAAATAAACTAAAAAACGAAAATCAAAACGAAAGCCCGACCGCCATTGACCGATGCTATTCTAACAATCGATCCGCCCATAAATATATAAATAAAATAAATATGTGGGGACATCTTCACACACGGCCATCTGATCCCAAACTAAGCAGAGCTTGTACTATGGGTACCAGACAGCTGATATACATTACATAAATAGATAAATACATACATATATAGATAAACAACAACCAGACACAAGGCAAACACAAGTGCTCATCACACGAATGTTTGCCCTGGGCGGGATTCGAACCCGCGACCCTGTGCGTCGGAGGCAGATACACTACCACCTGGGCTACGGATCCGCCCATACGAGATTTCGGAACCGCTTAAAAACAAATTTAAAATTCCTAACGAAATGTCCTGTAACTTATCAAAGTGTGGTGATACTACAAAGCTATAATGGTTAACGAGAGAGCATAGTTCCTTACGGTAGCAAGTTGAAATGTTGTCGTAATACACGCCTATTATACCCATACTTAGGTGGTCTTCCGGCAGTGTAAATTACTTACTTTCCTTGTCACTTCCATTAAGTATGAATAATCACAAACTTATAGACCTGTAGGAAGTAGTGAGTTGAGTAAGCAAATGGTCTAGCGATTGCCGTTCAGAAAATTAAACAAAACCCAAAGGGATTTTCAGCAATACAATAGAAAATAAAAATAAATTTTAGGGTTCCTCTGGTACACGTGAAGTGGATGTGGAATGTTTTTTTTATATACGATTACCTTATCGTACATTTTAATTTTGTAAATCGGTCCAGTACTTACCGAATTATGGCGTGAAAACCAAACTGCTCTTCCGCCATATTTGATTGCCTCCCCCTCCCCCCTCCACCACTTTAGCACTCTACGACCGAGAGTTTCGTGTTTTAGGCGTTACAAGGAATCAAACGATACCAGTCGTGATAGCCAGGAAGTACAAATGAAAAGTTCAATAGTAGTTCGAAGATAAACCGTTCTATGCGGCTGTAGTAGGTATGTGCAGTAATTATTTTATTTTACATTGAAAATAGTTAAATGTATATTAATTGTTAATGTTTTTATAATTTGCATTGAATGGGCTTTCGGATAGTGTTTTTTATGAACCAAGTTTCATACAAAAACAAGGGTTTGTGTACATTATGTTACTACTAAAAGTTTATTATTTTAAGTACTGCGTCATATTTTGCTATGGAACCCTAAAAAAACTGGTATAGGAAATAAACTGGGCATCATCTAGTTATCTGAAAACGACACCAAACTTGACTCAAAGATCCAAACAAATCCGCCAGAATTTTTTTTCTGAGCGCCGGGAGCTCTGCACTTTGACCCCCTTCCCCCCCACCTGACGCAGAGTTCAATCTGGCTCCCGGGCGTTTTGGGCTTGGGTGGACGTGTATAACATTCGTACCAAGTGGCATTGCTGAACTAAAAATTGGCGTACTTTTTCCTCTTAAAAAACGGGCTATAGTGTACGTTTCAGAAATTGTATTTGGAAGAAAAAATTCACAGTATTAAAGTAGGGTGGATATGAATTTAAAAGGAAAAGTATCAACACCAAGTAGGCTTTACAGGTTATCGAATAACAGACCAACTTATAAAATGTACTTGTACAAGTTAGTAATTTGGTACATGAAAAATATTTTGATGAAACAGGTAGGTACCTAAGTAGAATTGGACAACTACGGAACCCTACACTTTGCGTGGCCCGACACGTGCTTGGCCGGTTATTATTACTCTTCTCTTCTTCGTGTGGGTTGCTATAGTTGGGTTATTATAGGATAAGTTCTGACAGCTTCAAAATTCTTCATACGACGTTAACAACTTTTTTCTATAAATATTCAGTTCAAAACCATAATAGCTAATAATTAAAAATAAAGTTACTTCACCTCTTATTTTATCATTAAACAGTATGTGATTTTACATGCTTTAATAATATTAAAAAGTTTTTAAAATTTTAATCTGTCGGAGCTCATGCTACAGTAACCCAAGTATAGGTCGACAACCGACCTCACAAACAAGACAGATAACCGACAGACTAATCTTTCAGCAGGGGGAAACACCAAAGGTACTTAACAGAAAAACAATGTACCACAAATCTTGACGACAAGATATTTGTATATGTAAATAAAATAAGTGATATACAAAAATTTATTAGTTCTAAAATACGAGATTTATGCCTTGTCTTCTAGATTTGTTTCTCGGATCAAAGCGGCGTTGGCGAATAGCTTGTTAAGATTAATTGCGATCTCCTATCTCTAGAATTAATAGCGATCACGAGCAAGGTGTAAATCTGTACGTAATTGATGTAATTCAAGACCTACACGTTGTTATTAACTTCTTAAAACGTGCCAGGAAAACCCAGTAGTATAACTAGTTAGTTGTTTTTTGCGTGCTGTGTTAGATCAATATATTGCAATATATTGATCAATATATCAATATATATAATAAGCGTTTGCACACTACACGTATTCGGTTCTTATTCAATTCGTGTCCGTTTCTGCTCCGGTTTGGCCACCCTAGGTAATAACGTTTGCGTTTACTCATACGTGAACGGTACGTGTTCGATACGTAAATTCTCACTTCAGATTGTTTTTTGATTTTGACGGATCAAAACCGAGTCGAAGTGGCCTGGCCGCCATAAAAATTGAACGTGCGCTTGTGCACTACACTCGATTCGTATTCAGTTTCACGGATGAAGAGTGAGGTGCGGGGAGGGGAAATCTCGCGCTGCCCGGGGCGGCTCTGGTCGCTAGACGTCCCCGACGTCTTTTTCACATGTCGCACAAGAATCGAATGAGAATCGGATACGGATAAGTGCGCAAACGCCGTAAAAGTATAGTTATAATTGAGTCTCTTTATAGGCGTATAAAGTCTGTGTACTAACTGACCGTACGTACCGTAGAAGTACGTAGGTACAGTAGAAGTCAAGAATAAAATAGTATTTAGTACAAGAAGAGGTTTCTCTATAGTTTTTACACTTATAAAACAGGTTGTATGACTGTAAATAAGGCGGCAGAACATTTGTCAATAATGAGAAAACACGAAGCCAGGGCGATTCACTAGTTTATTTTTCCTAGTGTTAGATCCGTTCTTTGTTGCTACATTTTTTGTTCAATCTTGCACATTTTTTGTCCCTGTATTGATGAATTTGATGGTACGTCATTTCCACTGTTTTTTGAGACTAGCCGGAAAATCCCATTTCCGTGGGTTATTTTATTAGCGCTTACTTTAATGGGATCTCATCTCATTATCAACAGCTCATATACGTTCCCACCGAGGGGCTCGAGCTCTAATTCAGGGGAGGCTTGAGCCTCTCAGAGTTACTAAAATTTGTAATAAATGTTTACCAATCTAAAAACCAGAAAAGAACAATAAACATCTTATAACATTTAAAAAATAATGTCATCTGATATGAAAATTTTATATTGTTGAATGATAAAATTAACACTGATTTCAGTTAATATAAGAAATTCCTAATGATAAAAATTGTTGACTAATTTCATGGACAGAACCATGATGATGTGAGCGATAAACAAACATAGGTACATAACATCAGCAATTCAAATAGAAAGTCTACTAGGTAGGACGTTCACGCCTACACCACACTTAGACCACACTACACTAAAAAACACATCGATTGGCAATGACACAGTTTACAAGTACAAGTGACAAGTTCATCTATCTGAAGCTATCCTTGAATAAGGAAACGCAGGAAATGGCAAAGTCGCGCAGATACGGCGATATTGGTGTCAGCGAAACTAAATTTAATTTTAATTAGTCTTGTCACTTTCTGACCCATTACCATGAAAAAGGACGGGAGATTGTCGGCTCTTTTGAACGTCAAATTTAATGTCACAAACGTCAATTTTAAGCAGGATCCTAAAGCAAGCCGTTTAAAATTACATTGCACACGTCAAAACTTGGCATTTGCGCTATAAAATTTGGCGCTCACAATGGTTGACAATCTCCTGTCCTTTTTCATCGTCGTGGGTCAGAAAGTGACAAGAATTAAGATAAATTTTAAAAGTTTCAGTGCGGGAATCGACACCATTGGCCAATATTAAGACGATTAATATGTATATATTACTGACTTTCTATTGATAGATTTGTATAGATAGATAGATAAATCATTTTTATTTTTAAAATACACATCTACACACATTCAATCTTAAAACAAAAACATAAACAGTACATAATGAAAAAACAAATGTGCAGATGTGTACTGCAGAAATCAGGTTGTAGCTCAGTGTAGATTTTGCCACCTTGTAGGGCAAACACTGATTTTCAGCTACCTCCTGTTTCATCTGTAGATCGCGCTGCGATCGTATTCGAGTGAAATGTGATTTGTTATGAAATGTGTATTTGAGTTTGTGTCTGTCTTTGTTAGTGAAAGAGAGGTGAGAGACGTCACAAAAACTATACTATCACTTGTATAGCTTGTACACAAACTTGTATAGCTATCAGGAAGAAAATAGATGCAGTGTCTGTCTATTCCAATCCTAATACTGGTGGTGATAGTGGTAAAATTAAGATAGGTACTAAAAATAATCGCGTTTGACCTCAGTGATTGAGTAGAAAGTGACGAAAAAGAAAAAAACTATCTTGTAGGGCAGAATATTGCACGCACGATTCCAGTATCACGGACGGGAAGAATAGCTTCGCGATCCTAACGAAATAGGTATTTAGGAAAACATTTGCTATCGCTTGTGCGCTCATGCGACCCCTAATCGTGCGATTGAGAGCCGTTGCAGCTCGCAACTGACAATAGCTACTTTACTTGATGAAATTCCCATTTCGGGAGAAAACGGTTTTCACTAACAAATTTTCAACAAATCACTTTGATTTTGATGTCGATCGTTTCAGCACAATATTTTAGGTTTATAGGTTTCGCTTTTAAAAAAAAATACGTTGTTTTTGTTCAAACGGCTTAAATCGACACAGTTTTCATCACAAAAAATACGTTACTTGAGGAGCCTCTAGGTTTGAATCTTTAGCAAATTTTGAAAAAAGGAAAAACTATAAACCTAGTCATTCATTGTGTCAATAACATACTAAAAAATCATGGAGATTGGAAAATATTTAGAAGTGGAAAAACGTTTTCTCTTTTTGTATGGACGAGCACGTACTATTCTTCCCTCTTAAGTCACGGAGTTAACTCCTTTGCCATTTATAAAAAAAACAAAGCCGTTGCCGTTATAAATGCAAAGAGTATGTAACGGAGCACAAGCAAAAACTGTTATTGTGTCCACAATACTAGCAGGTGTGCTCGTAGTGACTTACCGAGACACGTGGCTTACAATGTAGCAACAATGGGACACACCCCCGTGTATAGCTATGTAACACATTACAATGTAAGTCAACAATATCGTCAAACAACGTTCCGGTTACAAGGAACATTTGAGACAGACTCGCTAAGTGGCTGTTGTTAGGTGGATTTAGAATTTTTTAGAAAAAGATTTGAACGTAAAACATATAAATTTTATTTCAGGATATTTCATGGATTTTTCTGGATTGATGATGATGATGATGATAAGTATCTGGTTAATTTCTCAGCGCCGAAATTATGAGTACCTATGCTTCATCCCGCAGCGAAACTAAATTTAAATTTAATCTTAATCTTGTCACTTTCTGACCCACGACGATGAAAAAGGACAGGATTGTCAACCATTGTGAGCGCCAAATTTTATAGCGCAAATGTCAAGTTTTGACGTGTGCAATGTAATTTTAAACGGCTTGTTTTAAGATCCATCTTAAAATTGACGTTTGTGACATAAATTTGACGTTCAAAAGAGCCGACAATCTCCCGTCCTTTTTCATGGTCGTTGGTCAGAAAGTGACAAGACTAAGATTAAATTTAAATTTATGTTTCGCTGCGGGAATTGACACCATACTAATGTCTAAAAGGAGACTTCATAAATGTTAAATAAGCGATGAAAAATAAAGATTTTGTATTTGTATTAAAACCTTAAAAAACGCATTAACAAGCCATGTCTTAGCATGAATTTATATTAATTATGCCACCCACAAAGTCAAGGTCCCTTCAATGTTACATTGCAATTTTTTTTTCCATAGCGAAGGCGTGGTGTGGCGCTTTTTATTATGATAGAAATATGTTGTCGGTCTATTTCTATGCGTGCGCACACTGTTCCTTGCCAATTTTTTTATGTTGTCTGGCTGGAGACTGGCAATGCGAATTGCGTAAAAGAAAAATGTCCGGTATTTTTTATTTTTTAAAGTTGTTCGCTAGCCGACTGAAATAATATGTGTGTTATTACAAACGCGAAAAGTTATATTTCTACAGTATTTGCATTTCTGTGCACAGCGCGTACTTGCCCTTCCAATCGATCCATCATCGTAAAACAAACGCAACCACAGTTTCAGAAACTAACTACATATTATCTAATCTGTGGTTTCGGTAAGATGTTTTTCCACATGATTTTCTAAATATCACGGTACAAGCAGTAGCAGCACAGAAAGTAGCCGGCTATTGTTTTTAATGGATACCGAAATTGAACGCAAGATAAAATTTGAAAATGATAAAAGCCACAGTTTTAGCGCACCATTACGCCCACAGAACAACGAAGACATCTTTACAGCACTATTGAACTTTATCTACGACTTCGTCCTTGTATCCATTCAAGTGCCACACGAGTTGCATAATACGCAAATATATGATAATTCTTGGATTATCTGATCGCACAAATTCAATCGAGAAACCGGTTCAAACTGGTTTATTGGGTTTTTTAATTCCCACGGTGAATAAATGTCATGAGCTAATTTGGAAGTGCAGTAGACCTATTTAGAACGAGTTTTTTTGGTGAATTGGAGCAGGGCTGACAATAAACTATCGCGGATCAGAAGGTCTTTTGCCTTTACCTCTACTTTTTTTACTGACCTTGAGTGTGCCAGTATCTTTCTTTCTTACACTCACTCCGTAAATGCCGTAAACAGGCGCGATGTGATTATCCCCCCAGCAACGGAATATTTTCGCGGAGCGCTCGTATGCCGTTGCGGGGACTATCCAGCCGAGACTACAGTCCTACTGCTGAGCTTTCATTACCCCTATACTGGGCTTCCTCAGCCCATCTCATCAGCATCATCTCTCTAGTTTTGTACTATCGATAGTGACCTTCGTTATCGATACTATCGAGTTTCTTCGGTGAGCTCTTCTCCACAGATTCCGCCATTGTGTTAGTGACCTCACCCAAAAAAATATAATGGCGGATCTAAGTGATGTAATCCTAATCCTAATAATAATAAATAATTTTTATTTTGACTTTGATAGTACAAACCTATCAACAGTACAAAACTATCGATTAGTATCGATACTATCGATAGTATTCCTGCTTATCAATAGTATTGCATTAACAGAAATATCGATACTAACGTTCTTACTTAAAACATCGATAGTATATCGATCAATCAATCAATCAGCCTATTGCAGTCCACTGCCGGACGTAGGCCTCCCCAAGGGTACGCCAAAGCGCACGATCACCCGCTTTCCTCATCCAGCCACCACCAGCAACCTTCCTCAAGTCATCAGTATATCGATAGGCTATCGATATTGGACTATCGAGTGGCAACACTACCTACCATCTCCGTGAAAAGTCCCAACTCCTACGAGGCTGTCCACGGAAAACTTAGACCGTGTTAGAAATGCATCTAATGATTACAAGTATATACGCTGTACCTATACGTATACCTATGTATCTAGTCTGTCCTTCATCTAAAAGGACACTTCTGTAGTTACAATTCTGTAGTTGTAATAGCAACATTCTATTACCATTCAATGTTTTGAGTTATCTGTTAAAATGCAGCAATTTATTATAAATAGTGACATTTCCGTGTGATGCAAGAAACATAATATGATATTGATCAATTCATTGAACTTGATGTAGCAAAGCTATGGCAGTTTAAATAAATTAAATGACAAAGTAATGTTCTTGTTATTCAATAAACGTCATAGCTCTGAATGCATTACTTGTTTCTTGTTTGTTGTTATTTCTTCCGGAAAGTTAAAATTCATTAGTCCCCAAGAGACATGAGTTTGATGTTCCATAATGTTGACAGAAGTTATGTTTTGGTACGAGAAGTTATAATGAATTTACTTACTTATCTTACTTCTATTATATTTGCTGGACAAAGACCTCTCCCTTTTCATTCCACCTTTTCTGCGCCAGCTTATTTCATTGTTTAAATTAGTATGCACATCGCTTCAAAGAGTAAAACATGATTATACTTTAAGATAAGAATCCAGTTTGATCACCGCTTCAACAGCAGTAGGGTGCCAATTCTTCAAAGTCCTGCTTGCCAAGGTTTCGATTATACTGACTCTGTTAATCCCTCTAATTGACAGTCATAAGTTAGCCAAAAGATAACGATCCATATCTAACAATTATTTTTGTCTACAGGTTGTCTAACATGCGTCCAGGTTCTCAACATAATGGTGCTGCTCGGCTTCATGCTGAACTACGCACTACGAGTCAACCTGACCATCGCTATTGTCGAAATGATCTACGACGCAAACGACAACATCACTGCGCTAAATGTCACGAGCAACGCGACAATGCACAATGTGCAACAGGTAAGGGTTGTTGGAAATTGCTTCTAACTGCAACAATCGATACGTAGGAAGGTTGAGCTCATTAAAATATTAAAGACTCCAAGTGAAACTGGAATTCTTATTAATTTATTTCTATAGTATGTTTTATATTGGCGCATGTGGTTTTGTGGTTTTCCTCGTTAATATTCGGACAGTGTACTTCGGTTTCGTACTTAGTTAAAATAACTATTGAGAAATACCTACATTAGTCATTTTGTTGTAGAATTTAGAGCAGACAATAATGTTATCAGCAGTTCGTGAACTTCGTGACACACCATTCGACGATATAATTTTCATGACGAGTCATTAAAATACACAAACAAACAGAACGAGTCATCTTATTTTTATTGGTCATGTGCTGAAACTAAAAAATGGTATTTTTATTTGTTATTCTACCAATAACCTATGATTATGTCTAGTCTTGAAACATCTGTGTTGCTAGTATTCGCCTGTTTTTATCTTGTCTTCCAAACTAAAAGAAGCAAGCAAATAACCACTGCATAAAGTGAGTGATTAATTGAAGTCATTGACAAAAATAAGAAAAATAAACGTTCCTAGAACGTCACCCTGGTGAACCCCCTTTTGAAACTTTTGACTTCAGAAATTAAATGGTGCAAGAAACCGCGTAGAAGGTGCTCGAATAGTTTACGTAGCGCTTGCTTCTAAACATATAGATGTAATAATCATAACATTGTTCCAGCACCCAGAGCACATAGAGCAGACGCGCTACCACTGGGATACCAAAGAAAAGAACCTGCTTCTAGGGTGCTTTTTCTGGGGTTACGTGCTCACGGAACTACCGGGAGGGCGACTGGCGGAGGTTATTGGCGCTAGGTAAGTTCTTACACCTGAGAAGATTATTTAATAGTTGTGTTTGAAGTTCTTCTTCGTGTCAAGGGCTCAACACTTCCAGCTATTTACATTTTGGTCGTCTAAAACAGCCACAGCATCATCGGACGCCAAATTCAGGTCCTCCCTTGTGCAGCTACAAGATAAGCTGCAGACAAGAGAGCAAATGCGCTATATTTTGAACGCACGGGACGAAATCTAATAAGAATCTAATGCATCGAATACACTTTCTAAATATTGGACGCTAACTACCAATCATTCCTGTTGCAGTACTTGCAGTACTAATATACCGTTCCAAGTGCAACAATGTAATTCGATTTAGTCACTAGATCTGGAGAGGTGTAAGTGTTCGCTGCCTTATAATAGGGTAAGTTTCAACTCCTCCGTGTGGCCTGTGTTTTATGTTCCGTGGTGGGGAGTGGGGGCGTATATAGGGCTGATATAAAGTTCTCACAACAAATTGTCCATTGTCGGCCCCGTAGCCTAGTCGGTAGTATAGGTATCATCAATCAACGGCCCGTTACAGTCCACTGCTGGACTATGAGCCTCCTCCACTTAAGTGTTTGGTTTTGCCATAATCTCCACGCTTGGCAGGCGGGTTGGAGATCGCAGATTAAAAGGTTACTGTATCAGAGAGCGCTGCTGCCCGTTCCCTGTTCAATGTGTAGTCCCTAAGTCGCCTCTTACGACACCCACGGGAAGAGTAGGGGTTGGTGACAAATGTATTCTACTCTGCCGTCACCACACGGCATAATATAGGTATAGTACGCCTTAATCGCTATTTACACATAAAGCAAATGCTTTTTTACCTTGAGGCCATATTTTATGAAAAAAATATTTAAATTTCGGAATAATTTTTTTCTCGCGGCCGCACTCTCGGTGTATTTTTTTTTTATGGTACTAGAGCACCCGGACTACCATAAAAGTTAAGCGAAACCCGTGCCAAATTGATCCATTTAAAGAAAAAAAAATTTGTTTTTCTCCATACAAAAAAATAAAGATTATTTTTTTTCTCTGAAACTATGCATTTTACGAAATTTTTCACAAATACAAATGTTGTTTAAAGTACGATTACCTATCGAATGGTAATTTTTTGGATCGACTTTCCGTATGTCCACTTATTTTGGATTTCGGGCCACTGTGCGGCGGCGCGGACAATGGGCGCCCTAATATAGGGCCAGCTTGAACCCCAGTCCAGCGTTATTTAAGTGTGGAACCCATCTCAGTGGAGACAAATATTATTGTACTGGTCATCACCTAACAGATAAACGTGGCTGAAGTGCAAATCTTTCATAAGCCGCCGCCGCCCCGCGATAAAAAAAACCCATTCATCACTTCACCTACTACATCATACACATTGTTTGCAAATTACCTTTATGATGGATGACAAAATTTTGTTGTCAATAATTCCTTTCCTCCAATCTAACAAACACACCAGCTTCAAATTGCATAGTCATTTAACTTTACTATTATTGACACGAATTTTGCAAATAACAACGACAATACAATACCTGCCATTGTGTATTCATATTGTACCGGCTGGTTCCCGGCTTGACTACTTGAATACCTGTTGTAAAGTGGCTACTTACAATAGTTTTCATTCATAACATCGTGGATATAACAGTTTATGCTAAAATTGCTGGCCATGGGAAAAATAAACACTTCTGATTGGCTGGGTGTAGGGCTGCCTGTTTTATTTTAAACTATATAGCGCCTGCAACTTCGCTTGCGTGATAAGTTTTATATCCCAGATGAACTTATCAGATGCTCGTTCGCTCCAGTGAAGTCCAGTGTAGACCGATTTCACGAAAAAGTGCGATCCCCTTATATCTTGGAGAGTTGTGAAGATATGATATTCAAAAAAGGCTCAAAAGACGAGTATTCATAAGAGCTGTAAGGTGCAAAAATAATTGTTCGAGAAACTAAAAAACAAAAAGTTATGGCCGAAATAGTGAAAAAAATATTAAATTTCTTCCGATTTTTTTATTTTGGCGCTCGATATTTTGGAAACGAAGAATGATATCAAAAATTTGAGAAAAACTCCTCTGAACAATTTAGTCAGCTACAATTTAAGCCTAAAACAAAGACGATCGGGTTAAGGGTTTGCCCTGTAGCCTAACCTCAAAAATTCAGAACGTAGATTCATTTCCAATGTGCTCGATAATCGTGTGAGGCACAAAATCTGTGAATTTTTAGTTAGACCTTCAGGCAACAATACAACTGTGAAACCGCATCCAATTTCGTGCAGTAGTTTTAGCGTGATGCGCGTACAAACAGACAAACATAAATTCTAAAAATAATTGTGCATGTATTATAGGGAGCCGTGTGGTGACGGCAGAGTAGAATACATTTGTCACCAACCCCTACCCTTCCCGTGGGTGTCGTAAGAGGCGACTTAGGGACTACACGTTGAACAGGGAACGGGCAGCAGCGCTCTCTGATACAGTAACCTTTTAATCTGCGATCTCCAACCCGCCTGCCAAGCGTGGAGATTTTGGCAAAACCAAACACTTAAGTGGAGGAGGCTCATAGTCCAGCAGTGGACTGTAACGGGTATAGACGTTTGTAAAAAAGTCCTGTCATCTAGCGGGAATGTAAAAATAAAACTGTTTTAAAGCACACAGTGATGAAGTTTTTAAATGACAAGGAAGAGCACAATGGTTTTGTTCGTATTTTTTTAACAGAGCCTCAAATTTTTCCGAGAATGTCTAGTCTATCAAGTACTATCTAGCAAGATCGTGACGCTATTTTTTCCACATCAAAATCCACATTTGTACGGTGTTCTAATCACAATTTTTACAGACAAAAATAAATATTATACACCGTGAAATTTAATTGGTTGTTTTTCTTTAAATGGAGTGTTCAGTCTATTAAACTGAACAACTTTCCCCAAGGAACGTGGGCTGCAATGGAAAAAAATATTGCTTTCCCCGTGGTAAATCGATCAGCTGGCCGCGCGGTTTTGTATGAACGGGCCATTTTTTTGTTGTTTTACAGCCCATGTTCCTTGGGAAAGTTGTTCAGTTTAACCATTTAAATCTCACGGTGTATAATCAAAACTTTTGGCAGCCCTAAGGGTTACTGCACACCACAGTGCAGTGGTTCGCTGACCGCATCTTCGGAATGAAGAATGAGTTTCCGATCCGTCGAATTCCATCGTCTGATTCACAATCACGCTTTGCAACGTTTTGTTTTCTTTTTTATGCCAATACTATTCTTTTACAACCTGTACCTTGACTACATTTCTTATATTTTTAGGGTTCTGTAAAAAAAAAACACAAGAATTAAGAACCCAAAACTCGCTATATCCTTGTTCTTTCTTTTTATCGTTCAATATGATAAATATAAAGCAGAAAATTAAAAAAAATTGTCGATCTTAGACAGGGCTCGAAACTGCATCTCCTTGGCTATCCGGGCCAGAAACAGGCGCCTTACCAAAATTATGCTACCGAGCTTTGTGAAAGGTCGACGAAATTTATCACTGCTTTTTACTTTAATGCTCGGAGTGCATTGATGTCTGCCATCTATTGACAAGAACCTTCTTATTGTAGTTTTGAAAGGACTTAAATAAAATTAAAAACCTAATTTAAACATTATAACATGGTGCCCTTGGTAATTCCGACTTATGTTTTGTGATCGTTTCTTTTTAGCTGAAATAATAAATCAAACATCGACTGTGTTGTTATTCGCCGAATTTATAATTCTTTTGATTTTTTGTATACAGACGAGGCAAGGAACATAGAAATCAAAGTAGGTACGTGTAGTCTACGCTAAAAATAAAATCACCGCGTAATGTATTTATGTATCGGGTTTGATAAATGTAGATTGATTTATTTTCACAGTTATTATGATGATAGACACACCCTCAGGAAGTTACAATGAAACAAATGACATTTATTGATCTGTTGATAAACAAGTTGAATTGACACTCCCACGGCGACGACGGCGGCGGCGGCGGCGTAGTCGATATTAACTGATAGCATTTTATATCAATTTATTAATAGCAGGATATCTTCCTCGTAGGTTACAATACTCATAAAAGCATTTGCTTTTGAATTAAAATTTAATTAAAGTTGTCTCATTAGGACCGCAATGGACCGGTGTTAATGGCGCTGAAAACGCGACCTAGCAGTGGACAGTATAGGCTGAGTATATAGATAGATCGATCCCGCCGTGTGGTGACGGCAGAGTAGAATACATTAGTCACCAACCCCTACCCTTCCCGTGGGTGTCGTAAGAGGCGACTTAGGGACTACACATTGAACAGGGAACGGGCAGCAGCGCTCTCTGATACAGTTACCTTTTAATCTGCGATCTCCAACCCGCCTGCCAAGCGTGGAGATTATGGCAAAACCCTCCACTTAAGTGGAGGAGGCTCATAGTCCAGCAGTGGACTGTAACGGGCCGTTGATTTGATTTGATATAGATAGATGAATTGATAATGATTCATCGTTATTTGGACAAACAGCTCCAAATCTGCTGCATCTACGTCATCACGATCACATCCACGAACAACCCTGCGTTCCGAGACGCGCTGTAATCGATTCAAGCACCCGTAATCGCGGACTGAATTACTGTCGGCGGGTGAAACCATTTTCTTTTTCTTTTCTGATCGCCGACGGCGCTGAAAGTCTGATTCGGAATACGCCCCAGTGGTCGCACTGTAAATCATGGAAACATACCTTTATTGTGTAGCTTTATTTGCTATCGTGAGAACAGTAAAGAGAATGAGCTAGGTCCCATATTTTAAATAGCGTATTTCGTACCTCTTTAAAAAGCCAGTCAGCTGCCAACAGCCAAGTACTAGGAACATCGGGAGTGCGTGAACGCATGTAAATCAATCGGCGGTTTACAATACCCGCTAGAATCCAGTACATTGCTATGTTAGTGTCGCACTGAAGTCTGTATAATTGGTACTGCAACAACAATGACCGGTAATTAGCATCCGATATTAAAAAAGTTTTAAAAGCGTCGATGGTGTAGGGCTAGGGCCGCTATCTCCCGTCCGCATGCGGGTTCGATTCCCACCACACAATGTGCTTTCGAATTTTGAAGCCAAATATTCGACTTTCTTACGGTAAAACATCATGATGAAACCTGCATATTCAAGGGAAGAAATTGAAAAGTTGTGTGTGAAATCGACCAACCCACCCCGCATGGTCGACTAAGGTCTGGTCGCCCTAATTTAGGGTAAGCTTGAGCCCCTTAGTGGGGAACTGGGGACGTATACGAGCTCGAGTTATGATGATGTTTAGAAAAGTAAAATCGAAGCTTAAAGGTATTGCGTATAGATGGTAATACGAGAGTCCGCAGCAACCATGCATGGCCATGTGCCGTGTGGTGATGGCAGAGTAGAATACATTCGTCACCAACCTCTACTCTTCCCGTGGGTGTCGTAAGAGGCGACTTAGGGACTACACATTGAACAGGGAACGGGCAGCAGCGCTCTCTGATACAGTAACCTTTTAATCTGCTATCTCCAACCCGCCTGCCAAGCGTGGAGATTATGGCAAAACCCTCCACTTAAGTGGAGGAGGCTCATAATCCAGCAGTGGACTGTAACGGGCCGTTGGTTGAGTATGCATGGCCATATTACAAACGACGCCACTTCATCGAACTTTCTAGTCTAGAACTCTAATAAAGAGGTCGTTTGAAGTCAACGAAGCCTATTTGTACGATCTACCTACTTTTCGTCCTTGCCAACTACTTGAACCTAAATATCTATCTTCATTAAATCATGAAGGGGGGGTCTTTGTCTAGATTGATTGATTTAATCTATCTACTTGTTTTCATGTTGAGATAGCAGTACAATGTCAATTAAAATGTTTTTGCTGTTTCAATCAGTGCTTGCTTCAATGTCGTCATAGTCATTTGTACCGTTGTACAGGTCTAATATGTTGGTTGGGACCTTGGGACATCTTCACACGCGGCCATCTGATCCCAAACTAAGTAGAGCTTGTACTATGGGCACCGGACAGCTGATATATATTACATAAATAGATAAATACATACTTATATAGATAAACAACAACAAGACACAAGGCAAACACAAGTGCTCATTACACGAATGTTTTCCCTGGGCGGGATTCGAACTCGCGACCCTGTGCGTTGAAGGCAGATACATTACCACCTGGGCTACGGAGCCGTCAAGTGCTAAGTAGTCTGCTAAGTAACATCCAATCTTTCATCATCATCTCCACCGAAAGACGTCCACTGCTGGACAAAGGCTTACTCCTTTCATCAACATCATCAACATCAACGGCCCGTTACAGTCCACTGCTGGACTATGAGCCTCCTCCACTTAAGTGTTTGGTTTTGCCATAATCTCCACGCTTGGCAGGCGGGTTGGAGATCGCAGATTAAAAGGTTACTGTATCAGAGAGCGCTGCTGTCTCCTGCCTCCCTGTTCAATGTATAGTCCCTAGTGGATGGCGAGACGAGTTAAACGCTTGTCGACTGGACTGGTGGGAGCTTGCCCAGGACCGGGAGGAATGGCGGAACAATGGGGAGGCCTTTGCCCAGCAGTGGGACATTACAGGCTGATTATTATAATATAATAATTGAATTGTAATAAGATACATTTTTCAGTACTCTCAGAAAATGCTCTGAGGCTCTTGTTGTGCGCTGACGCTTGTTGATTGATACTTACCACCCAGAACGACAGATGCAATTAAGCCAAGTCGTGACAGCGTGAACAAATTAATCGACCTCCGGCAAGGGCCGACTTCCTAGGAAGGAAGTGGCAGTGTTACCGGTCTGGAAAATGATCGACGCCATTCACATGATACAGAAACTCGTGCGCAGAAACGTGTTTACGAGTAATCTCGCGCATATGTCAATGTCAAGTTGAGCTACATTGTAGTCAGTGGAACTATAGGGTCTTTAGGTGACGTAATGCTACCTTTTGTGTAATTAGTGGAAAAATTTGTGCTGGAAATCCAGTCAGATGAACGATAACAGTACAGGGGTATAGTCTCCGTCAGGTAAAAAGAAACGCTGGACGACATCTAGTGTAATTTTTGGATTCTTCTGATTTAAAATCGTGTTTTTATTTACAAGAAAATATTTTTTGTTATTACCCTAAAAAATCTATGGCTCTTGTTTAGTATTCATCCTCATATCTATAAATAATTCGGAGCGAGGTGGTGGGGAGGCTAGCTTCCTTATTCGTAGGCTAGCTAGGTGCATTTGTAGGAGCGACATAGTGGGAAGCGACATGGCGGGAACAGTATCAGACAGAGCGAGCACGGAGCGAGGTGGTGGGAAGTCTAGCCAAAGCTAGGCGCATTTGAAGGAGCGATATCTTGGGAAGCGACATGGTGGGAACAATTCGAATGCGTATGTTGGCCTAAGACAGTGGCATACGAAAGTATTTA
>OX579663.1:13602238-13780637 GCA_951230895.1 Carpatolechia fugitivella
CCTATTATTTCATAACAATAGTGTATTTTATAAAAGAAATTGAAATATTACAACGTCTAAGGGGCTTTGAGCGCAACATTGCTCATGTCATCTGCTAGAACACATCCTGCATTTTATGTGACCGTATAGTACTTAAATAAGCTCGGACAGGTCACATACAAACAAACCAATCTGTCGTTCGATAGACTATCATCATCAACAGCCTGTTACAGTCCACTGCTGGACTATGAGCCTCCTCCACTTAAGTGGAGGGTTTTGCCATAATCTCCACGCTTGGCAGGCGGGTTGGAGATCGCAGATTAAAAGGTTACTGTATCAGAGAGCGCTGCTGCCCGTTCCCTGTTCAATGTGTAGTCCCTAAGTCGCCCCTTACGACACCCACGGGAAGAGTAGGGGTTGGTGACAAATGTATTCTACTCTGCCGTCACCGCACGGCAATAAATAGACTATGCTTGATCATCATTTTTGCTCACTACTGTACCAAACCAAACTAACCTAACCTAACAAGTCTGTATCCACAGTAAGTTTGGTATTATAGCAGTATTATTACTATTTCTATTCTTCTTACTTCGTCCATTAAAGTTCTAAATATACCGTTCACATAAATAATTCAAAACACGTGCATAGTGGATTTAACCTAACCTATAATTCAGGTTTTCTACTCTGCATTTTTCACCTGCAAGCGCTTTCAAAAATTCAGCTTTACCAGACAGATACCTGCTGTGAAATGCTCTTGGTAAGATGAGATGACCATTCAGAGCCATTTTAATGCTACCCACATGATTGGAATCGTTCGTGGAATTTCTCAGTAGCACGCGATGCGGGTGGTGCGTACGCGCACGTTTGCAATGTAGGTGCAGATTAGCTGGCTACTGTTGTTGCTAAGCTATTACAGGCATGACATGCTGCGATCTCGATGCATTGACCAAAACAAAATATTTTATGTTTATGAGGTTTTTTCATATTTATTTTCATGGGGTTTTTTCAACACGGAATATTGTTTTAAATTCCGTGGTCACCAACCCGTGATCTCCTCCACTTCAGTGTTTGGTTTTGCCATAATCTTCCCGTGGGTGTCGTAAGAGGCGACTTAGGGACTACTCATTGAACAGGGAACGGGCAGCAGCGCTCTCTGATACAGTAACCTTTTAATCTGCGATCTTCAACCCGCCTGCCAAGCGTGGAGATTATGGCAAAACCAAACACTTAAGTGGAGGAGGCTCATAGTCCAGCAGTGGACTGTAACGGCCGTTGATGACGTTTACTAAGGCTTTTGGTTGTTTTCTATTAATCTAAAATATTTAAAGCATTTCTTTACCTAATTTGACATTCTTGCTCACCAGACGAGTGTTCGGCTACAGCACGCTTCTGGCCAGCATCCTAACGCTGCTCACTCCTGGAGCCGCAGCCGCCGGCTTCAGCTACGTGGTGGCCGTCAGGATCCTGCTGGGCTTTCTCCTTGGAGCCACCTGGCCTGCCATCCTGCCCATGGCTTCCAAATGGATCCCGCCCATGGACCGCTCCAAATTCATGTCCAATATGATGGGTAAGTCGTAATAAATAAGTATTGGTTTCAGAGCAGAAGAGCGTCGGTTGTCTAGTGGCTAGGGCCGATGCCTCCCGTCCGGGAGACGCGAGTTCGATCCCCAATGTGTTTTCAAATATCGAATTCATATGTACGTTTATTCGACGCTCTTACGGTGAAGGAAAACATCGTGATGAAACCTGCACACTCCTGCGAAGAAATTCGAATGTTGTGTGTGAAGTCGACCAACCCGCACTGGGCCAGCGTGGTCGACTAAGGCCTGATTGCCCTAATGCAGGGTAGGTTCGAGCCCCTCAGTGGGGACGTATATGAGCTGTTGATGATGATTGGTTTCACGATTGACCCGAGTCCCACCTGATGGACTCGAGGAAGAGACACGCTTACCCAGGATGCCTAGATTTGATAGGTCTGGCAGACGCAAACATGCTGTTGTATTTTATTTTATTTTTATTGAATGAAAAGACGTACACAACAGATGTGCTAAAAAGAAATTATATAACTGGTGGAAAAATAACTTACAAAATAATATCACACTAATATTATTAATGTGAAATGTGAATGGATGTTTAGATGTTTGGATGTACAATGGAAATAGGATACTTTTTACGGAAAAAAGTATTTTATTCCCACGGGAAATCTTACATAACGCGAGCGTAGCCGCGGGCGGACAGCTAGTTACTAATACCTATTCCAAGTCAGCAAATAGTATAGTCTTAGAATTTACATCATAGAGTTGATAACAGAGGACATCTTTGACAAACTTTTTAAATGAATTTAGTTATTTGTACCAACTGTGTGTGTTATGTCACAGAATAATTATGTTTTGTGTGTTGTGAATAAAGCTTAGACACTTAATACATCTTCATATTCAATGTTAGTGGAATGTTTAGTTCAGCTTATAATTATCTGTAATATTTTGAATGTGTCAGCCATCACGGTTTGATTGATTATATAGGTAAACTTACTTAGCATACACGTGCCTTCGTTAGGGCAAAGAGCATGCAGAATCTTTCAAAGGAGAGAAGTTATTGCTCTGCGTTACAAAATAATATTATAATAGTACTCCCTAGTGCGTCCCTAGTGACGCAAGTAAGCTTTTCGTTTCCGTAACTGTAACTAAGGCAATACAAAGTCAGTAAAGTTGACTTTTATGGTTGACTGGGTGCGTTCTATTTTTGTTCCTAGCGGAAACATTTTTTTGTGAAAACATTTTTATGTCTTGTGCTTTGACTAAATTAAGTATTCAAATGACGTATTATGTGCGTGCGTAATCCATATTTTTTTTAATACGGACCTAATCGCTATTTCTATCAGAGTGGTAATATAGCGGGCGCGGACTTGCGGGGGAACGGAAGGCTCGTACCCCTTAGGAAATTTATGACAACGTATCTGGGGGCGCCCTCAGACGGGCTCGGACCTAGGCCCGCCCAGGTTGCCAGGCCGATTGGTTTACTATCCAATGAAAGACGTTGAATCAAAATATTCTAACTTTGTAAAACTGTTTTTGCGTATTAGCTAGAATTCTGACGCAGATTTAAAAACAAATGCCAACAACAACTCATTGCCTCACCAATGAGTAAAGATTTATTTTGCAAGCCAATTAGCTTAACGAAGACTAATGGACAGTAACATAGTAGACTACGAAGATGATCAGTCAAGCAATTACCATGAAGACTGCTGGGTACGACCACGTGTGACGTGCGAGGTGACGTGCCTCCGTGAAATTGGCGATGTGATGACACGTGTGGATCTCAATGTCAAATAAAAACGCAATACTTCGCTTCGTACCTACGTAATAATAAATCATATCAATTTCAGTTGCCTTGACTCGAGTTTCAGAGGTCAATTCGGTTTTCAAGTAGGCGCACTGTAATGTTTTCTAGGCAAACTTAGAAAGATTAGATGAAAATTGATGGAATATGAGGATCAGATTGCCACGGCGTGTGGTGACGGCAATGTAGAAAACATTTGTCACCAACCCCTACTCTTCCCGTGGGTGTCGTAAGAGGCGACTTAGGGACTACACATTGAACAGGGGACGGGTAGCAGCGCTCGCTCTCTGATACAGTAACCTTTTAATCTGCCATCTCCAACCCGCCTGCCAAGCGTGAAGATTATGTCAAAACCTCATAGTCCAGCAGTGGACTGTATGTAACGGGCCGTTGATTTGATTTTGATTTGAGGATCAGATTATAAGAAAGTGTGAAAGAAACCACAACCAATTATACTTTGCTTGGGTAGTGAGTGGGATGTAATGTGCGATTATTGGTTATTGTTGGCAGACAGGTAGGTAATACATTATAGTACTCTGTGGTAATACCTATTTATGTAAGTACTAGCGGTCCGCCCGCGGCTATGTTCGCGTTGTGTGAAATTTTCCCGTGGGAATAAGACTTTTTCCCGTAAAAAGTATTCTATGTGTTAATCCAGGGTACAAACTATCTTTATTCTAAATTTCATCCCAATCCGTTCTGTAGTTTTTGCGTGAAAGAGTAACAAACACCAATCCTTAAATCCATACTTACAATCTTTCGCGTTTATAATATTTATTAGTAAGGATTATGGGTAGGCAGAACTTCCATAGTACCTATTTATGTAAGTAGATAAGTATATTTAATTCCAAACAATGAACTGCATTTTTCCTTGAAGAAAGATAGGACGCGGGATACTGGATATTTTGTCTTCATGTAAAATACACCAACCTTCATCTCTGTGCAAAGAAAGTGAAAGTTTCCTTATATTTTCTGTTTAGGAATGTCCGTGAAATCGGAATTTCAAAACTGTAACGTATCCCACCAGTTTGTTGTCATAACATCGCTCTTACATTTGCCAAATCGTTCTTGGCAACATCAGAGATATTTTATATTTATGTCAACGGCATGTTGCCATATGCGTTGGAGGCTCGTTCTAATACAATGTTCAATTTATCATCGCGCGCATTTGAAAGCGATAATGGCGGCGGAGGCGCGCGCAGGCGTGGTCGCTGACGTCACGAGAATGGCGCGCTCTGATTGGCTGGCGCAGATGACCGCGCAGTTTAACCTTGCGCAACGGTTGCTATGCCATGTGCGCCCGCACTTAACCGATTCTGGAACAATGTGAATAGCTGCGGTTGGTCTACTCTACACCACATTGCTACAATGTTATCTTTTGGCATACTTTTGCCATTGTTCTTGTATTAGGATTCATTGTTTTAATTTTTCATTAAGTTCTCAATAACTAATAAGTAAGTTTAAAAATATAGCAAGCATTTAACTGGCAATAATTTGACATCGTGAAACCAAAGTTTCCTTTTTGTTTTTTGTGAACCAGTTACAGTGTGACACAAGAGTTGCCAAAAATGAGAGCTAATAATAATTGACATGGCCACTCAATGGGGGAATTTCTGACAGCCCTTTAAAAAATAAAAATAAAAGTTCAAATTAAGACGACAGATGGCGCCAGGTGTGCTTCGTAGATTCTTTTTTTTTATCCTTTCATGGCCCTGGGTGACTCGCCGGATTTCTTCGGATCCACGAATCGTCAACGCCATCTATCGAAGATTTATGAACTATTTTTTTTATAATTGGCTGTCGGAAAACCCCCCTTGATTTGTAAGTCTTCCTGACGCTGCCGATTTATCTGGTGTTAAGTTTCCACATCATTTCCATTAGCATTCAGTATTGAATTTAATTTCTACACTTCTGTATCGCATTGTACTATGAAAGTATTGCTGCTTGACTACTGTTATTTACTACTTCTTGAACATACTTCTTCAGAAGAAAGACAACTATAGAAGCTGTCTCGTTTAGATTACGATTGTAAAGGGCATCACACACGGCAGCTATAATATATATTAAAGCACGAGGCAGCCAGCTCTCTCGTCGCCATTCACTTTCACGCAAACAAAATGGCGATGCGGCCATTCTGCTTGACCCCCGCTTTGCACACAAAGTGAAAGGTGATGAGAGAGCTGGCTGCCTCATGCTATAATATATATTATAGCTCCGTCTGTGATGCCCTTAAGAAAGGAAGCGGCTGGTCACAGCCTGCTGCCCTGGCACTTCCTTATGCCGAGTCCCATCCATGGAACTTCCTCGTGGAGTTCACACAGCCATACTCTAATAATAATTTTAAATTCCAGCTATCCTTTTCGTTTTTATGACCAATGAAAGAGAGGAGATGAATTCAGAGAACGAATGATATAATTTTGATATTTTGATGATTAATTAATGATAACCTAAAATAGAGGCGTAGCTGTCAGATTAAGAGATTTTTAAGACGCATGTTTTAAGTGCTCTCTAAAATTGTGCAAGTTGACGCGGCCATAAGGTTCAAATTCGATGTTTGACTCTAATTAGAACGGCCTTCTCTTGTCCCTTTTTAATCTTTTAAAGGTGAAAAGGACGGACGAACTTAAATTAAGAATTAGAGCGTGTTACTAACACGGTGTTAGAGTGAAAATTAGCGCGTTAGAGTGAAAATTAACCTCATTGAAGAAATAGATTAAGCTGATGATCGGTAATTCGATCGATTCATAATCACGTCACGCTCATGCCGGGCGATAGCATTTTGTAAAACTAGATTGTAATGTTACGTCTAAGCAACTTCTAGAAGCGTCGGTACATCAAATGGCTATAAGTAATTTGAGTGTCATAGGAAACAAACGTAGAGAAATAAGGTATTGGCCAAATTAATAACAACAGGAAGAAATGTTCTATTTAAAATACCTATTCATTCAATAAGACGTGTCCTGTTAAATAAATGGATATAAATCATTTTCCGTGTAAGAATTCTTTTCCTGTACACATACAACGTGTTATTTGTTTTCCTTAATATATAAAATAGTTATTTTCACCTCTCCACCTCGGAAAGTTGGCTTTTAATGCCTGAAAACAGGGTCGAAAATCGCTTATTCATTCTAGACATGCAAACCATTCTCATGTCTAGAGAGGAGAATTAGTTTGAATTTCGAACATTATCTTACACAGGAAAAAAGTTTTCGTATATCCGCGCGTAAAATAATTGACGTGTGCCATATTTTTTTTTATTAGGTGTGTTCCGGATCAAACTGTCAGCGCCGTCAGCGATCAGAAAACCAAAAGATTCTATGGATTTCGCCTGCCTTTAAGTGCGCTAAAATCGATTTCAGTGCGTCTCGGAACGCAGGGATAGGTTTCATACAATTTTGGAACGCACCCTAAAAAAATATAACCTAAAAGTTTGTTTATTGTTTTGGTTGTTTATTTTTGTCTTATTAACTAAAAATTTAAAAGTATTATGATAAAATACAGTAATTAAATCTGAACTCATAGAATTATATCGAAAATAAGAGAACTCTTGTACATTTTTAAGTACCGATATTTACGTAGGTAAGTAAATAGTTAATGATTTCCTTGCTGGAACAGGTGAAAAATAATGTGTTGGGTTTGAGAGGAATCTTATTCTCACCTCGAACCTTAAAAATAATAATAATAAAAATATAAAAAGTTTTCATTAAATAATAATAATAATAATTATTATTATTATTATTTAATATAATTATTATTACGGGGTATAATAATTATTATTATTATTTAATGAAAACTTTTTTTGATATTTTAGAACATTTCTAGGACCAAAGTTGTTCATTTTCAGCTATTTACTCAACACGTTGCTTGTAAACTTGGTGTAATGGTCGGGCCACACTGATCGACGGCGATCGACGGTTTGCCTATACAAAATGCGCGCAAAGTATGGAAATCCGTTCGCGGCCGCATCGTCGATGCGAAAGGGTTTTCATACTTTGTGCGCGTTTTGCATAGGCAAACTGTCGATCGCCGTCGATCAGTGTGGCCCGACCCTAAGTATATTGACTGGAAATGTACTAGTCACTCAGTTAAACGCCAGTCCTCAATGACCGCTTTCTGGGTCGCATCGAAATGGAAATCTACCGATATTGCTGCACTGCTACTTAGCTCACTGTATGAATAAACATAACTTATTCATATTATTAGCTTACTGCCCGTGGGAATAATTATGTGTATTTATTATATAACACTTTTAAATAAGCTAACATGCAACGATAAATACCTAATGTGGCGATAGAAAAATTAACAGCTCATATTGCTAGCCTAAGTAAAAAATAAAATAAATCTTTAAAAATAAACAAAAATCATAACATTACTTATACTATTTCCAACCATTTATTTAACTTATTTTTACCTTTTTTTTTTACTTTTTTTTTTTATGATGAAGTATAACATAACTGTAGCAAAGCCAGAGAGACAAAAAATGCTATTTTGGCTACGGGGCTCATTATGTACCTATGGGTAATAAGTAACTAATAATATGACAATGATGAGTTACTTGTTCAGTGTGACATGACAATAATTAAAATATACTCGTAGTAGTTGAATAGGGAATCGGACTGTTCCTAAAACCATATTTTTTAAATAATTTTTAAAATATAGATTAGTAGCAGACGATTCGCGAAGAAAAAAAACAGAATCGGTTGAAATAGTACATTGTTATACGAGGGGTGAAAGTAACTTATTTAGCGCCGAGACGGGGTTTGGGGCCTGAGCGTAGCGAGGGCCCTAATAGTTCGAGGCACTAAATAAGTCTTTAACCAGAGGTAAACACTGTGCTTTTCATTACGAATACAAGGAAAGTAAAAATAAAAACAAGAATTAGCTGAAGAAAAAATGAGCGACTTCCATATCTGAATCAGATGAACTCCTTATTGTAAACAAAACCCTATAACTCGAGAAATAAATGATAATCGGATTGTTGCTTTCCCGCCTATTTTTTATTTTTTGCTGTTGCCAGCTTTTGAGCCATTATTTTTAATTTCCATCATTGAAAAATTTTAAATATTTTGCCCAAATCTATTTTATTTTAAAGAAATATTTCAAAGTCAAGTCAATTTTTTTTTATTCGAATTAAGATTTTTACAAATCATTTTTCGACATCAAAGCTAAAGTTTAAGTTGATTATAATAAAGTCATTTAAAAATATATTATATTATATATTCTATAATTAACTTATATATTCTATAATTAAGTTAACTTTATGTTATTTCAATTTAACATTGCGCTATAATTGAGTGGCTGTATAGAAAGATGGAACATAGTTCAATAGAAATGTGAAATTAGAACCAGTTTTATTTTTAATAATTTGCCAGAATGAATGAAAATGAATGAATGAATGAATGACAGCTGTCAGTTGAAAGTGATTCTCCCTCCGGGCTGAAAAGTATTACCTTCAATCCGCTCCTCAGGCAACTTCTGAAAGTAGTTCAGAGTATGAGTAATGACTGACTAGGAGTAGAAGTGGTCGCCATGGCCGAAATGGGTCGGATAGATCATCATCATCATCATCATCAATGAAAAACTAATTTACAGTGATTTTTTTAAAGTTTCAATATGTCTGTCTCTTTCAAAAACGATTTTTTGTATAGAGATTATATAGCGTTACTAACAAATGACGTCACAAGTGGGTATGTGCCTCTCTGTCTAATCTTGAATTTCAATCAAACCTTTATAACTCGGTCAATTTTAAAGATAGAGCAAAAATTCTTTTAGTGTTCGATAGCAGAAACTAAGAAGTTTGGATTTATAAAATTAAAAAAAAGTAGTCCGATCCCCTACGAAGACAGAATACTTTTACCAAGAAAAAAATACCTTATTTCCACGGGAAAATCTACAAGACTACAAACGCAGTAGTATTGAATGAATGAATATAATCATCAAAGAGAATGTATTAATTATATAATACTACATCTCTTACATTCACATCACAAGTGACTTCCACATTGATTGAATGATTCATGGCCACTGACACAGTTCGTTAAAACGCCTCATTCACTGTTATCTAACTAAACCAAATCGGCTTCATTTATTATAACATTATAATAAGATAGTGGTACAATACTGCCTTTATGTTTAAGTATGAAAGCTCTTTGTAAATAATGTTTACTGGGGGCACTGATTGCGTATGGTCTGACGATTTTATGCAGGGGCGTAGCTACCGCCGTATCAATTATACGGGGCCCCCAACGTGCGTAAGCAAAAATTAATCAAAACTTCCCAATTTTTTTTTTAATTTCAGAAATGACAAAAGTGAAAAAAGCAATTTCTTTTTTTCCCGCGTAAAATTATAAAAAAATAATGATAAAAAAATACAAAGAACTTCGATGGGACACGAACGCCTGTCAGACCTGTCACTATTGTCCAAGATAGAAGCTTTGGAAAAACTAAAGTCATCATCAGCTATATAAATGATTTAATAAATCAGTTTGCCGAAAAAAAGGCAAGGAGAGTATATATTTAATTTAAATTGTTTGTAAAAATTTTGGAAAAAGTGACAGTTAATTATGAGGAATAAATATATCTTTTAATTTTATGCAAACATTATTTTTTCTTTTGTGAGAAATCTTTACCCTTCCTAATGGCCCCCAAATAAATTTTTATACGGGGCCCCGCCAAGGCACACTACGCCACTGATTTTATGACAACCAGAGAACTTGGCATAACAAAACTACTGAACTGATATTAAATATTATTTTTTTGCTAACTTGCCGTTAGGGCCCGAACCAACCTAGCTTGTGCCCAATCCATACCAAAAACATCTATTTATCACAGCCATACTAACACATTTCATTCGGAAACCTAAGCCTAGAAATAGTATTTTTAGAGATTCTATGTACAGTAGACAGCACATCAAGCTATACATTTTTGTTGCAAACTAGGCCGTAATACCACCGCGCAAGATACCCCGGTGTACAGCTCGTACTGTACCATGTCAACATTGCCAACCCTATCTCAGTGCGGCAGGGCATACAGGATGTAACAAAACAGGGGTACCAACACTACCAACCCAAAACACAGCGACACTACTCATGAAACTGAACAACTTTTGTCAAGAATATGGGTTGAAATGTGAAAAAAAGAAATGAAGTCTCCATTCATACTAAGAGTGTCAGCTCATTGAACTATTTGTATGGGCAGTCTAAAAACTTTTTTCATATTTCGACCAAGGCCTACCTATACCTGGTTGAATTTTCAAACCAGTTTGTGCGCATGTCCATACATTTTAAGAAGAGCTTTTACATTACAATTCGGCTCGCAAGAAACGGTATTTTTTTCGGTTCTGATCATAGAGCATTTTCATTTTGATTCCTGCTCAAATATCGGACTGATTTGCTTCACCCTTTGGTCCTCGATCTGGTTTCGCTGCATTTATTCACAATTTTTGCACAAGAAAGAAAGAGATAGATCATTGCGCTTTACTCGTCACGCGCTGCTTGGGATTAACCAGATTTATCCCAGAAGCGATATCGCTCGAGAGTCGGTTTCGCTTTACGAGTGATTCGCCTGGGATGGGACCCATGTTTCTTGGGAAAAGTTTTTCAGTTCTACGAGTACTGACTGTCACTGTGTTCGGGTTGGTATCCCTGTTTTGATACATCCTGTATAGAAACTAACAATGCAAATCATTCTAGCCTCCGCCATGCCTGCAATGCGTCCCGGCTGTGTGTCTCGGGCCAGACTTAATAGTACTACCGTACTTGGGCTTAAGTTAGTTAGGCCCGTTTCCACCAAAGCGGAGAGGAGATGTGGAAATAACGAAATCTGATTGGTTATTCAAACACATCTCCTCTCCTCTCCGCTTTGGTGGAAACGGGCCTAACTAACTTAAGCCCAAGTACGGTAGTACTATTAAGTTTGCTGCTATTTTCGCCAACCTTCACGAGAGCGCCCTTCTCGACTTCCTCGTATTTAGGTCTAGGCGCCTCCAACCAAGGATGTATGTCCACGTTGTCATTAGTATTCTGGTGACTTTTTTATTGCGTAAAACACTTGCTGTTTACGTCTTTTTTATTGACCGTAAAATCTATTACTCGTAATTACATACAAGCCTTTACTTCGACGACTTATGACTGCAGGCAAAGTGTTCTGGGTTCCAATCTCGGTCGGGAAGATATTTGAATGATATATCTGCATATTTGATATGGAGAGCTGTCGGTTTACTCAAAAAGCTAAAACAAATTCGAGGAGTTATAGGTGTAGAACGAATGTTCAAAATCTAACAAAATCACCTCATCTCATCGTCAGTTTCCCTCAGCTGGGACCATGATCAAATCAAAGGCAAGCCTGTTCAATGTAAAAAATGTAGGGTTATCTCGTATTAGTACGTTAATTTGATATCAATCTAGGCGATTTTTTTTTACTGATATAATCGCTATTTCTCAATGTGATAATATATTATATGTAGCAGGCGGATACTTGAATGCATGTATGTAGTATAGGTACACGCATACACACACACACACACATATATATATACGCACGAAACATTCATTTTGTTATTCATATTTTTATTTTTTCATCTCCAGTTTTTATTTATATTTTTCTTTGATTAGATCATTTTTTCCTTTCAAAGTCAATGTTGTCACCATACCTACATTCTATAATAATATTAACCATATGTTACTGTAAGTGGAGGCCTGGAGTCCTAAAATACAGGTTATCCTAGTTTAGGCTCCAGCCTTTACAAATATTAATAGCTCATTAGTCTAATATTATAGCAAACAACAAATTTTGTAAACATATTTGTAAAGGAAATAAATTATTTACTTACTTACTTACTATAGGCATCATGGGCATCAGACAGCTGATACAAAGTATGATGTTACATAAATATAATATAGAGTATGTATGATCAGAGTACTATAATATCAATGACGCACCAGTTATAATAGGTCACATGAATATATTATGCTAAGTAGTAACATCAACGGCCCGTTACAGTCCACTGCTGGACTATGAGCCTCCTCCACTTAAGTGTTTGGTTTTGCCATAAACGCTTGGCAGGCGAGTTGCAGATCGCAGATTAAAAGGTTACTGTATCAGAGAGCGCTGCTGCCCGTTCCCTGTTCAATGTGTAGTCCCTAAGTCGCCTCTTACGACACCCACGGGAAGAGTAGGGGTTGGTGACAAATGTATTCTACTCTGCCGTCACCACACGTGCTATGTAGTAAGCGTCATTATAATTGCACTAACCAATCAGTAACAAATAATTTTATTGTTCCAGCATCTTCTTTGGGCGCTGCGATGACGATGCCTATCTGTGGGTTCCTCATCGCTCACTTTGGATGGGAATCCGCCTTCTACTTCACTGGTAACTATCATATTTCATTCATTTAAACTGCTTCTTTTTCGGAGTAAGATCCACGTAACTAAATCGTTTACCCTTGTCTAAACGCAGCGTGGGTAAGGCCCCCCATAATGATTGACCCCCGCTTTGCACACAAAGTGAATGGCGGCGAGAGAGCTGGCTGCCTCGTGCTATAAGATCGTATCTTAACCGTCTTTGCGGTAGCACAGGAACCTTGCCCTGTCTAAAATAGACTACTTATTCATACAGGGCTCGAGTCCCTCGGTGGGGACGTATATGAGCTGTTGATGATGATGATGATTCATATAACACTCAATCAATCAATCAGTCTATTGCAGTCCACTGCTGGACGTAGGCTTCCCCTTGGGCACGCCAAAGCGCACGATCACCCGCTTTCCTCATCCAGCCACCACCAGCGACCTTCCTCAGGTCATCAGTCCACCTGGCAGGGGGGCGTTCCACACGCTCATCGGTTCTGCGACAGCGATTTAATACTGACGAATGTAAAAGTTATTTAGTTCTAGGCAATACAAATTGTCACAGACAAGTGTTAGACAAATTATCGAATGACATCGCACTAAACGTTCCTTCCTTTAGGAATAATCGGCGTGATGTGGTCGGTGGCGTGGTTCGCGGTGGTGTACGACACTCCTGCGCAGCACCCGCGCATCTCCGACGCCGAGAGGAACTTCCTCCTGAAAGCTTTGCCGCAGCAAGACCCTGGCACCAAAGGAGTGAGTACCAACATATCGGCGAGACGGTGGCGTCGTTGTATCGTCGTAAAAGAACCAACATCTTTAAGAGGGAAGAATAGCTTCGCGATCCTAACGAAATAGGTATTTAGGAAAACATTTGCTATCGCTTGTGCGCTCATGCGACCCCCAATCGTGCGATAGAGAGCGTTGCAGCTCGCGACTGACAATAGGTACTTTTCATGATGAAATTCCCATTTCGGGAGAAAACGGTTTTCACTAACTAAATTTCAACAAATCTCTTTGATTTTCATGTCGATCGTTTCAGCACATTATATTATACGTTTAAGGTTTCGCTTCTTTTTTTTTAAATACATTGTTTTTGTTCAAAAAACGGCTTAATTCGACACAGTTTTCATCACAATAATTACGTTATTTGAGGTGCCTTTAGGTTTGAGTCTATAGCAAATTTTTAAAAATGTAGCACTATAAACCTGGTCATTCATTGTGTCAATAACATACTAAAAATCATGGAGATTGGAAAATATTTATAGAAGTGGAAAAACGTTTTCTCTTTTTGTATGGACGAGCACGTACTATTCTTCCCTCTTAAGGAATTTTTTTTTTTATTAGCGTGTAAAATTTTGCAGAAAAACTGTTTCGCTGTCAATGAAATAAAATCCTTTGCTGTTTGACACTTAAAAGTTGCAAGACACAAATCGCCCAAAAAAGGAGTGTAATGTGTTCAGGGTTCCTTTAATGTTTGTTAACTTCTATCGTTAGAATCCCTACATCGGCCCGAGTGACACTGGCTGTTTTTTTGGCGACGCAATCGTGTTTTTAATTTTAGATGATTATTTTAAAAGGTGCTACTGTTAACTTACTAAACCAAACCCAACAACAATAGGAAATATGCACAATTTTTTTCACACAAAAAATATTTTTTGCATAATAACTTGCTCAGAAACAAAGGCTTTCTGACGCGCGTCGTCGTCGTCGCCTCGCAGCAATCGTCTTTTGTTCCTCTGAGATTATAAGGCTTCAAAGTTGATGGTTAGACAGAGAGGTCCGACGTGACATGTGACGTCATATGTCACGCGGGCCATACATCCGCCATAGAATATTTTGTTTTCGTAAAAGTGACAGATATTGTTCAAAAATGTTGTATCTGGTTTATTTTTCGATCAATTTCGTTTCTGTTTTGACTGTCAGTATTCTATTTTTGTATACCAGAACAGTTCATCATTTTTATCGGTTATAAAGTAATTAGTGTCAAAAATATAGGAATTATTCCAAGAACAATTAACACATAAAATCAATTGTATTCCTAAGCATGATTATGACTGTTATCTTAAACACAACATCCGTGGACTGAAACAAAAGAGCATTTCCATAGAGAATGAGTCATAGCAGACCACCAAAGCGTAACTCAGATTAACTCAAGCGTTTGTCTCAGAATTTGCATAACCATGGCTTTGCTGCCGCTTAACGAGCGACCTCGCCTTGATGAACGTTAGAAATGCTTGGAATACGAAATACAAGGATTATGAATATTTTTATGATTTGGCGAATAATATGTGCCGTGTGGTGACGGCAGAGTAGAATATATTTGTCACCGACCCCTACTCTTCCCGTGGGTGTCGTAAGAGGCGACTTAGGGACTACACATTGAACAGGGAACGGGCAGCAGCGCTCTCTGATACAGTAACCTTTTAATCTGCGATCTCCAACCCGCCTGCCAAGCGTGGAGATTATGGCAAAACCAAACACTTAAGTGGAGGAGGCTCATAGTCCAGCAGTGGACTGTAACGGACCGTTGATTTTTTATTTTATTTGAATAATAAAATATTGATATTATTTTACGACAGCAGAGCCTCTATAAATTAGTAGTGTTGCTTTTTTATATAAAAATAGATGTGATGAGTTTATTTTTAAGTTTTACAAGTCTATCTAGTTAGGAGTATATATATCAGTATGTATTTATTGACCGAGCGAGCGAAGCGTCTCTGTTTCAGCTTGGCCAATGCTTATCTGTCTGTCCATCTGTTTGTTTGTTTCACTCTATAGGTCGCGTTTCTCAACCGATTGTCGTGAAATTTTGTGAGCAGTTTCGATAAATTAATCGATCTTTTTGTCGAGTCAGTTTTTGGAAATTTAATAAAATTACGGAGTTATGGGGGTTTCCAGCTTACAAGGTCTACCGCTGAGGCTGTTTTCCACTACAGGTCACATTTCTCAACCAATAAAAAAAAACAATGAAATAATTTAAAAAATAAATAAATAAAAAAACAAAGAGTCGGGAATGTTTGTGGAGAAAAAATAAATATGAAAAGATATTTACAGACTCGCGAGGTCTACAGCTCACAGAGCCACTAGTCTATTTATGTAGCATCTATGTAAGTAGTAGTCTAACTTCCGTTCTATTGGCAGCACTGGTCTGGTTTGGAATCAATTGGCCGTGTGTTAGATTGTTAGATGTACCTAACATTAAGTTAAACAAATATACCGGGTGTCCAAAAAGGGTATTTGCACTTTTAAATATCAATTAATCGTCTTAATGAGGGTAGATAGCAACAACAAAATGTATAATAGGCACATTACCATATATAAAGTCGCAGGAAAAGTCGTATAACAATAGTTTATTTAATTTTAACAAATATTTATACAATTTGACTTGTCATAGTGACAAACTTTTTATTTTTGACATTAATATATTTAATTCTTTTTATTTGACAAAAGGTACATTGTATCTAACTCATTTTTATAGAAAACAATTAGCTAATTTGTTAGCTAAAAATATTTTTGACCCTGTTATACAATGTATAACAAATGATTATAGTCACCGCGGTATTCATGTATCTAGGAACAGTAAATCTCAAAATTTAAACTAGTTTCACGGACAAAGGGAAAGCAATTTGAGATTATTCATCAGAATATTCAAAGCTTTTCATGCAAGGAACTTGAGATTGAGTTGTTCCTGGAAACTAGGAAAACTGACGTTTTATGTTTAACAGAGCACTGGCTGAAAGACTATCAAATGATTATTAACTATGATAATTATTATATTGCCAGTACCTTCAATCGAAAGTCCGACGGTGGAGGCTCATTTATATTATTACGGAAAAACATAAAATCTAAAGAGCGCAAAGATATTGTTGGACTTTCGAAGGCAGGTTGTATTGAACTGTCCTCTGTTGAGTTGGAAAAACATATTATAGTTTGCGTTTACAGACCCCCTTATGACCAGAACTTTCAAAATTTTGAGTTAATTATGGAAGATGTATTAAAATTAATAGTAAAGTCTAATAATAAATCTCACATAGTCTGCGGAGATTTTAGTGTAGATTTGTTAGTAAATTCAACCTATAAAAGCAGGCTACTTGGTTTATTTAAATCATTTAATTTGGTTAACATTTTCCTAGAGCCAACAAGAATCACAGCGACTTCGGCTACTTGTCTCGATAATTTTTACTGTGATTGTAATTATTCCAGCAAACAAATAATAAACTCTCTTCAATCAGATCACAATGGACAAGCAGTGACTTTTCCTATTAGTCCAAAAAAAGAGAGTATTTCAATAAAGAAAAGATCTGTAACCGCGAGTAAAATTGAAAAATACAATAAAGCATTATGCGATAAACTGCCTGTTCCAAATTATGATTTGAATGATCCAAATTGTTTTTATAAAGAGTTCTTTTCTTTATTACATTGTGAGTTTGAGGATATATTTAAAGTTAAGACAATTAACATTAAGCCTAGATTCAGATTTAGTGACTGGGCTACTAGGGGCATTCGCATTAGTAGAGATAGGTTATTCGAATTATATGCTGAAAAGGCGTATAACCATAGTGAAATCTTCATTGAATATGTTAGAACTTTTTCAAAAACTTTTAAAAAGGTTTGTGCATTAGCAAAGGCCAACTATATTAAAAACAAAATAGTTTCGGCTGATAATGTTGTAAAGACGATTTGGAAGGTGATAAACTGCGAAACGGGAAAAGCTAAACTATACGACAACAGACATTCATTAAATACTGTTAGTGGTATCATTACTGCAGATGAAGATATTGCTCAAGAATTTGAAACATTTTTCACAAACATTCCATTAAAAACTACAGAGCCGCTTAATTCCTCACCTTCTTCTGCTCGCGATCTGCTGAATGCTAATGTTCAAAGGTGCCCAACTGTGTTTGAGTTTAGGCATATAAACCCGCAGGTAGTGATTAAAACTTTTAAGGAATTAAAGCTAAAAGATACTGAAGACTTATTTGGTATGTCGGTTAAGTTGTGTAGTTCTATAATCGAAACTCTGGCACCTTACCTAGCATTTTTATTCAATTCTTGTGTTGATCAGGGTGTATTTCCAGATTTAATGAAACATAGTAAAATAATACCTTTATTTAAGTCAGGAGATAAAAAGGATCCCGGTAACTTTAGGCCAGTGTCTATACTTCCGGTACTCAGTAAAATTTTTGAAAGGATAATACTTAATCAAATGCTGTCTCATTTTAATCTGAACCATCTACTCCATAATCAACAGTTCGGATTTACTAAGGGGCGTTCGACCACCGACGCTGCAGTTGCTCTCCTACATCACGTGTACGGGGCTTGGGAGGAGTCGCAGGATGCTATTGGGGTGTTCTGTGACCTATCTAAAGCTTTCGACTGCGTCGATCACGAGACGCTGCTAATAAAGCTGGAACATTATGGAGTTAGAGACGGAGCCCTAAATTTGATCAGTTCCTATCTAGAAAATAGAATTCAAAGAGTTCAAATAAACAGCACGAAGTCACTGGGATCTAAAGTCAAAATCGGCGTGCCACAGGGCTCAATTCTTGGACCGTTCCTATTCTTAGTATATATAAATGACCTGCCTTTTATGGTACAAAACCGATCTAGGATAGTGTTATTTGCTGATGATACTTCTCTAATTTTCAAAGCTAGCAGACATAATCAAGATATTGACGAAGTAAATGACGCTCTTTCCCAGATCCATGATTGGTTCACGACAAATAATTTAATGTTGAATCCCAAGAAAACAAAATGTATAAAATTTTCATTGCCTAATGTAAGGAACAACAACTTAGCTATTGTCTTGAATAACGAAAATTTGCAATATGTAAATGAAACAGTTTTCTTGGGGATCACTATCGACGCAAGGTTACAATGGGACCCTCATTTAAATGCGTTATCCGCAAGGCTCAGCTCGGCGGCATACGCAGTCAGAAAGATTCGTCAACTGACTGACGTTGCTACTGCCAGACTTGTATATTTCAGCTATTTTCACAGCATTATGTCCTACGGAATTTTATTGTGGGGTCAAGCTGCTAACATAAATAATATCTTTGTGTTACAGAAGAGGGCGATACGTTCCATATATGAATTGCGTGGTCGTGATTCCCTAAGGGAATTGTTTAAAGAAATTGATATCCTCACAGTATCCTCACAGTACATATTTGAAAACATCTTGTATGTCCGGAAGAACACAATGCTATTTCCTAAGAATTCTGATATACATAATATAAACACTAGAAATAAAAATAAAATAGCGCACCCAAAGTTTAGACTGTGCACAGTTAATAATTCATTCATGGGGAACTGTATTCGCTTCTATAATAAAATACCAGATGATATTGTAAATCTGTCCGATAGCCAATTTAAAGCTAAAATTAAAACTATTTTATGTTCTAAGGCCTATTATACGATAAATGATTACTTAGATGATAAAAACGTCTGGTCAACTGTTGTTCCAAATCAACGGAGTAGATTGTAATTATGACTCATGTATGATTCTTTATATATTTAAAAGAAAAGTACAAAAGATACAATTCCTGTGGAGTTTCTTCTGGCCGTTCTTCTCCACAGAGGGCGTACACTGGTAGTGAACGTGCCATCCATGATAGCTTTGACGTCGAAAAATGATTTGTAAAAATCTTAATTCGAATAAAAAATTTTGACTTTGACTTTGACTTTGACAAATATAATGTCATACGTGGAGTTTATTGGAAATTTAGTTGAAATGAATTTGTATACCGGAGCTCAGCGCGCATTTTGTGTAAGAGCTTATTATCAAAACAATAATTCGAACAGCTCGCCGCTTACATCGCGCGCAGTTCAATGTACGGGACATTTCTTTATCTCCCAGTGCGAATATCATTAGAAAATGGATTAAGATGTAATGGGCGTCATTTGGACAACATAATTTTTTTGTCGTTAACTTTCCATTGTATGTACTTTTTGCAAATAGTAATTAAATTATGAAATTATATATTTTTCGTATATTAATTTTTGGGTACAAACTGCCAACACCCTTTTTGGACACCCTGTATATATTGATTACTGTAAATAAATCTATAATATCCGTAACTATAACTCATACAGTAGCATGCAAATTATGATTACGTCACTACATATTACAAACTTTACTGATACACTATTGTTCAATACAACTGTTCAAACAATAGAAAGTGTCTTGTGTGCGATTGTGGCTTATGCAAACTTTCGTCACTATAAGTGCGAGTTCCATCATCAGCCTGTATTTATTACAGCATAGTTTTACAGCAAATTTTTATCAGCTAACTTACCAGACTAATATAAAAGTTTATTTGTAACAAATCCGGCTTTATAAAAAAATACTTATTTCCTATGAGTCAATATAATAATAATATGTGGGGACATCTTCACACACGGCCATCTGATCCCAAACTAAGCAGAGCTTGTACTATGGGTACCAGACAGCTGATATACAATACATAAATAGATAAATACATACTTATATAGATAAACAACATCCAGACACAAGGCAAACACAAGCGCTCATCACACGAATGTTTACCCTGGGCGGGATTTGAACCCGCGACCCTGTGCGTCGGAGGCAGATACACTACCACCTGGGCTACGGAGCCATCATATGATCTTAAGGTTACCGCATATTGTATAAAAATGTTTCTTTATAATCGATAAATCATTAAGGACAATAAAAGTCGTGGACACGTTCTGCGACACTCAACCGCAAGGTAAAGTAGGTATCATTGACATTCTTGCACCTTGCGGACAATGTAGGGTCACACGTGGGACTACATACTAAACTGAAAATTAGCGACACGACCTGGCAAGATGACGGTGGCATCCAGCGTGATGTGAGGTTCAGTGTGAGATTGAGCAGAATCCTGCTAAGACTAGTGGGTCTGTGAGCTATAGACCTCGCGAGTATTTATTTTTAACATTTTCAACTCTCATAACTCCGTATTTTTTTTAATTTCCAAAATCTGCCTCTACAAAAAATTTCTTTATATTTATCGAACCTGCTCACAAAATTTCACGAGAATCTGTTGAGAAATGCGACCTGTAGATGAGAACAAACAGATGGACATACAAAAGCAATTTTGGCCAAGCTGACACGGAGACGCTTCGCGCTCGCTCTGCAATTAAAGAATTAAATAATCAGCTGATTTCGTCGCAAGTTGGAAGAAATCTAGCAAATTGAACAGGATTAAATGAACTTGAGAGACCTATAGCTTGTTATGTAATCGAAAGCGGAGGGCTCAGGCCTCTATGACAGTGAGTCAAAAGGCACCTTCAGTTGGGCACGAACATTAGCCCAGGACTTTGACAATGAAGAAACGCAATTATTTTATTGGTTTAGAAATGTGACCTGTAGAGGAAAACAGCTTCAGCGGTAGACCTTGTAAGCTGGCAATCCCCATAACTCCGTCATTTAAAAAAAAATCCAAAAACAGACTCGACAAAAAAAAAACGATTAATTTGTCGACCCTGCTCACAAAATTTCACGAGAATCTGTTGAGAAACGCGACCTGTAGAGTGGAACAGACGGACAGACATACAAAAGCAATTTTGGCCAAGCTGAAACGGAGACGCTTCGCTCGCTCGGTCAATGATTTTTGCTGAATCTATCTTCTTTGAATGGTGGAGTTTCATCACCAACATTCGCAATTACAAAATTACCATTCCTTTGTTTCCAGCACCAGCCAGTGCCGTGGAAGGCAATGCTCCTGTCAGCCCCTGTATGGGCCATCATCATCACGCACGGAACCTCAGTCTTCGGCTACTTCACGGTCGTTAACCAGCTGCCCAGCTACATCGAGAGCATCCTGCACTACAGCATCAAACATGTAAGTACACATCCCACTTCTGATGTCAGATTATGCTATTTTCATTTAAGCTAAGGTTTCGATTTTTTGGCTAATTATGTTATGTGAATACAATACGAGTAGTTTGTAAACAAACAAAATGTTGCAATGCTTTAGTCGGTAGTCAATAAAAATAGTTGTTGTAATAAACAAATATTAATTAATACCCAATTGTAAATTTCTAAAGATAAAATTACAATACATTATTGACACCAAAAAGTTACAGAAGCATAGTACATATAATATAAGTGGTAGAAGAGTCAGGCCTTATTGCTAAAGTAGCAATCTCTTCCAGGCAACCTTAGGGTATAGAAATAGCATATAGAAGAAGTGAAATGAAGAAATGTTTTTGCTTGATCAATTAAGTTTTGTATGGACAAAAGAATCAAGTAAAAATTTGCCGTTAGCTTTGTTTCCGTATTTCTTAATAGGGGATTGGACTGTTCACCATATTTTATGAATTTACCACATTTTATGAATTATTTTTAAAATATAGATTCGTAGCAGACGATTCGCGAATAAAAAAATAGAATCGGTTGAAAAACGAATTTACAGTGATTTTTTAAAGTTTCAATATGTCTGTCTCTTTCAAAAATGATTTTTTGTATGGAGATTATATGGCGTTACTAACAAATGACGTCACAAGTGGGTATGTGCCTCTCTGTCTAATCTTGAACCCCTATTTAAACAAACCAGTTTAACTAAATCGAACACTTAGTTCAAAAAGACGTATCTCCATTATAGTACAAAACGCGGTCCATTCATAAAACGCAACATAATCTTATCGCTATTCCAAAAATAATCATCTAATACTACAACTTACTATAAAGTTCATCGTCTCTTTGATAACATCATTCGTCTGGCCCAATAAAGCGATATCTATTCTGCTTTTACCCGAATTCCAACCTTATTGCACTATTTCTAAAAACGTTTTTCACGAGACAACGTACGACCGAATGACTCATTTTTTTTTTCTAATCCCTTATGGGTTTATTGTCAACTTTATAGAAACCGTTTATGGTCGAATTTAGTTTGAATTGTTCGAGGAAAACTCCTACACGTTCAACAACTCGTTCGCTAATTTGTAGGGTGACCATATTGTAATATTACACGGATACATTTTGTATCAAATAGTTGCATGCGATCAATATCAGCTGTAAACTCGTAATATTTAGTAGGGTGACCACGTCAGTGTTTCGAATGGGATGTTACAATACAAATACAATACAAATATTTTTTATTGACACCAATCACAATTTACAAGTTTTTTTTATAGTTGGTTGAGTCAATTAGGCGGCCTTATTGCTAAGTTATTATCTTTCTACATCTTATGAAACATTTGGCTTATTTAATTTTACTTTCAAATGAATGGGATAAAAACTTCTAAAATTGGTAGTTGAAAAACCACTAAAAAGGTAATGGTCCTAATCCAGCTATCCTTTTTGTTTTTATGACCAATGAAAGAGAGATGAATTCAGATTAACGAATAATATTATTCTGAATTAATGTCTTAAAAGTAAAGGTGCAGTATCTGTTAAATCAAGAATATATTTAGGGTCGGATGTTTTACGTTTTGACGGCTCTAATATTAGGATGGCTATGTTCTGTCAATTTTTAATCTTCAAAGACTGAGAAATTAGCCCCACAGTTAATAACTACTCTACCAAACCTACTATTTAATGCACAATTGTTTTGGTATTTTATTACAATATTATACGACGTACATTTTCAGTGTCTCTCTTATATTGCCACACCCTTACGATACGAGGTGTCGCATCTACTTTACTTGATCATCACAATCAACTATAAACATCTGACATTAATAAAATAATAAAACGCTTCAAATTATATTCAGCATGTTTAACTATGGGCATACAACCAATCATACGTAAATAAAGAGGGCCTTGAAATGAGCCCCTCTCCACGGTGGACCGTAAATATAACTTCACTGACAATGAGCTATTCATATAAATATCTGAAAATCTTCTTCTTCGTCCTAGCGTTTTCCCGGCCTAGTGCTGGGGTCCTCTTTCCTACTTAATCTTCTCCACTTTGCCCGAAATAAATATCCGAAAATAAGAATAAATATTTTGATCTATATTTTATTATTAAAACATGATAAGGACTACACAAAACTCAAAAATATACTTAAATTATGTATACATTCCAATGCATCTTAAATCTTATTTCTTCTGTTAATATTATTTATTTAATAGTAGTATAATTCAGTATAATTAAATTCAATAAAACAGATAATTTACAAGTGCAATGTGCAATATACCCATAGATTGCGTTTGACGTATATTTTGTTGCACGTATTAAATAAATTACCTTGAAATACATAAAAATCTGGTCATAATTAATTTATTGTTTTAAACTGGTGTAAGTGGTTAAATCTAGTTCAATGCGGTAATACATTCTTTAGAGATATATCTGGTTTTGGATGTTTGATTTTGCATTTTAATCATTAGAGTAACCAAGCTGAATGAGTGAAATATAATCTTACTTGGTTAGATTATACATAATTGAAAAGTAGGGGGATAAGTAATTTGAAATTATCTTGAAAACATTGGTATTAAAAGATAAAGATAAAATATATATAAAAAATCGAAGTAAGATTTAAAAAAATCGCTATCGTCAAAGCTACCTAATCTCTTACGAAGGAAAATAAGTTTGTCCCTGGTTGGTACGTTCACTACAAGTGTATGCTCACTGGAGAAGAACGACCGGAAAAAAATCTACAGGACTCGTATCTTTAATTTGTTTATTTATTATTAGAAACAGTGCAGTGATTCAATTAAAAATATCTGGGTCCTTAACAGAAAGTATCAAGAAACTCCTTTACTCTTTTTACGTTATCTATGCCTATACTATAAAACAATATTGCATTAAAACTTGTAAGTATTTTAAAATATTTATTTTATATACTGATAAAAACAGTTCATTTTTATCTAATCGATTAAGAAACACATTTTGTTTTATTATCTTCCGGTCATCTCTACTGGTTGTGTCACTTAAAGGATAAACAAGCATACTGTAAGCATCCCACCCTATTGCATCAGCCAACATCAAGCCTTATACCAGTTTACCAACCACATATGAAATGTACCTCTAACACCACCACTTACGACACAAGTTCCAACAGACGTTTTCAAATTTTTGCATATTTTAACGAGAAATTCAATGATTTCTAATATTTGCCTTGAAGACATGTTATTTTAGGCCGATATATCAATTTAGCTGGTAATAATGCGTCTGAGGAATTCTTGATTTAGTTTTAACTGGATTTTTAGAAGGCTATAGGCCTTTAAACAAGTTATAAATAAGTATATGTCATTGGAAAATGTTGAAATATGTTTTGAATATAGATCAAATTAATACCAACAATCTCGAAAGTTGCCACCTTCGTTTATGTCAATTTCAAGTCAATGTTTTACCTTGGTTACCTAAAGCCAGTATTGAAAGCTAAGCTCGTTTCTTTATACACTTTGTACTCTCTGTCATGGTGTTTAAGGCTTTATTTCTGTGGCTCCGAGGAATGGAACCCAGGCAAGGTACGAAAACCTGAACGCGAAGTAAATGTTGTAGAAGGCTGCCCAGTTGTGGCTGTAATCAAGAAAACAAGATTAAGATATGGCAGTAAATATCAATTGCCCAAGACAAGAGTAAGACCAATCCAGAAAAAAATTACAATCAAAATTAGCTGCCAAATTAAAGCAAATCTCTCAATTTAAGATTTGGCAAGCCAACCTAGAGGATATTTGAGTACATATTAACGAGGAAAGAAATAATTCTTACTATATTGTGTTGGCCGTGTGGTGACGGCAGAGTAGAATACATTTGTCACCAACCCCTACTCTTCCCGTGGGTGTCGTAAGAGGCGACTTAGGGACTACACATTGAACAGGGAACGGGCAGCAGCGCTCTCTGATACAGTAACCTTTTAATCTGCGATCTCCAACCCGCCTGCCAAGCGTGGAGATTATGACAAAACCAAACACTTAAGTGGAGGAGGCTCATAGTCCAGCAGTGGACTGTAACGGGCCGTTGATGTTGACATTGTGTTGTGATTTATGAGTCGAAGCTCTTTGGTCTGACCAGGTAAGAAAACCCAGGGTAGAATTTGTCAAAACTTTTCAGAAACCTACCTGTTCATGAAAGAAAAGCTTCATAGTGTACTATTACAAATATTTACTATACGCGTACGATAATGTTTATGTATTTCTAGTTAGCTTGTTTTAGTTTGTAAAATCAGGCCGAGACAAGAGTGTAAATGTCACTCGACTAAGCTCTTTCACAATTGCTTCAGCGTGGCGGATATGCGCAATAATGCACATATAGTGTTTCTTCTAACGAAGGCATATCTGAGAGATAAACAGAGTAATCTGATAGCATACTAGCTCTTGTTTAACAAGTTATGATAGCTTATAACACGAACAAAATAACTCTTTAACAAAGTTCAAAACCACCACGATTTTAATAATATAGCAGCCAAGAACTCAATAAAACAAAACAATAAAGTCATATATAGTCTCTTGCACGTTACAAATTGCCTTCAACGCGAAGGTTATATCCTGCCAAATTAAACAACCAGTTAAAACAGCATTTACGCCATACCTAAACAAGTCTACTTTATTTAGTCGTATTCGTCCGATCCAAAGCCGTGCGCGCGCGCCGCGCGGAGTAAGCATACGATTACGATTGGACTGTCCGACTATTTACAACAAATTGTGTTGAACCTAGCAGTATTACCATAAATCCGGATTTTACTTGTTGTACTCTGAAACTTGATACATATTTAAATTTAATGACTGCCAAGATTATTTTAATCGTCGTCGCCTAAATCGAGTTCTGGTTTGAACTAGTTATATTGTAAAGCCTATGCATTTTAATTGTGTTTACTGGGCATATAAATTATTATCCGATAATGTACAAAGTACTACTAATAATATAAATTTAGTATGAATAAAAGTAGGTATAATCTTTAAAAATAAGTTTGAAAACTTATAAAAAAGATTTTATAAAAATAAATACTAGAAACAAAATGAAAAAAAAAAGCACCAGAAAGCTCAAAAAAGGAAAATACTTAGAGGTCTTATTCGTAGACAGAATCTAAAGTGATTTTGTATTAGACTAAACTCTTTGTTTTCAGGCATAAAGCACAGAACCGCTTACCTAAGTAATATCTGTTCATTTATAGACAAATAAAAACATCAGACGCCATCAACTATTAATTCTTAGCTATTCGTCCTAAGCCGACCTTTTAATAATAATTGACGCTCGTAGACTAGACGCTATTAAATACAGATAAAGTAATATCTGCTATGATAGGGTTGCCACTTTCCCACCTATATCGCCGGCATTTATGAGCATAGGTGCATGTTTGTTGATGGGATTTTCATATAAAATTGATTAGCCACATTTTTTTCTTATCGTACTCAAGCATTAATCTGATTTATGATACGCCGTGTGGTGACGGCAGAGTAGAATACATTTGTCACCAACCCCTACTCTTCCCGTGGGTGTCGTAAGAGGCGACTTAGGGACTACACATTGAACAGGGAACGGGCAGCAGCGCTCTCTGATACAGTAACCTTTTAATCTGCGATCTCCAACCCGCCTGCCAAGCGTGGAGATTATGGCAAAACCAAACACTTAAGTGGAGGAGGCTCATAGTCCAGCAGTGGACTGTAACGGGCCGTTGATTTTGATGTAATTCACACTGTATCAGAGAGCGCTGCTGCCCGTTCCCTGTTCAATGTGTAGTCCCTAAGTCGCCTCTTACGACACCTACGGGAAGAGTAGGGGTTGGTGACAAATGTATTCTACTCTACCGTCACCACACGGCAAATTGATTAGTGATTGGTGAATTACATAAAATGTATTAAAAAGTAGCTTTTTACTTAATTTGCTGACAACCCTAGCTCGCGGTCGGCTATGAGGGCTTTAATAGACTTACGATACGATACTCTTTCTGAATGCGGCTTTAGTTTGTGATAATCTTAACTGATATTATTAAGAACGTGTACTAACGTATGATAAGGGTTGTGGGGTATTTTATTATACAAAGAAAGACGGTATCCCAGCCAGGGCACCAAAGTGTGGCCACAGGTGGCGGTTTCAAAATCTGACAGCAAAAATTTCCTATAAAAATTCCTTCAGGTAGAAACCGCATCCGCCGCCGCGCACCGGGGACGCGGATCTTATCGTACCGGTGTAGGAGTCATTCTTCTCCGACGCGTCTTTCTTTCACAACGCAAGCGTTGCCGTAGGCAGACCGCTAGTCATCAATAAATTAATATTCTGTACGGCGCGGCGGCGGCGTAGAATTTTTCAACACTTCCATCCAACACATCAATCACCGTGACTGGAATGTTTTGTGCCTACATGATATTTCTAGGGTTTGTCATCTGTCGCCAAGTCGCCAACGACTAATTATATGCAGAATGACGCCTCCGTGTGTTGAATATTTAATTAAGCCTGTGATGTTGCCGAAGTTCCTACTTACTTCTGGGCACATCTATGATGTCCTTTAGGTTTGGGAAAATACCTAACCTATGAGGATGTTGATTGAAACTCGATCACAAATAACAAACGATAGTTTTATTATTAAATCACAAACATATTATAACAAGAGGAGAGAGAGGGCGGACGTATAACTAGAATCGGGGTCGGTGAGGTTTGTCAATACTACGGAATGCGGAGCGCGTCGGTACGGGACGGGACGGCGAGATAGCGGGGGCTCGCCGGGTATTCCCTTACTCCTATCGACTAGGGGAACCAAGCCGACCAGAGCAGGAGAACTCCCTGAGTGACGGCGTGCTGCCGCTTAAATACTGCGGCCTCGGAGTGGGGAGTCGACGACGTCAGGCTTGTGCTTCTAGAAAGATCGAGTCCGTGCGATGCTGTGCCAGGCCGGTGCCGGTGCCGGTGCATCGGTATGCGGAGCTCGATGTGGGTAGATTCGAATGTCCGTCGTGACTCGATGTGATGCTACCCTCTGTCGGGCGAAGCTATGGTAGCTTCGTTACAAGCCTGTTAGTTTTGTAGATTAAGTTACTTATTATTATCTAGATTAGTTTTTAAACGCTAGAAAAGCCTTTGCATAAGTTAGAAATTCCTGTAAGTGAAAAAATACTTTATTTTTACGTCAATGTCAGTCAGAAAAGAATACTGATTAAGTAGTTATTGGAATTGATTTTGGTGTAAGTTTACAAAAATACTAAAATAGGTGGTAAATAGGTAGTTATATGGCATTACTAGCAAGCTAGTATGTGCCTCTCTGTCTAACCATGAATTTCAAACCTTTATAACTCGGTCAATTTTAAAGATAGAGCAAAAATTCTTTTAGTGTTTGATAGCAGAAACTAACAAGTTTGGATTTATAAAATAAAAAAAAGTTGTGAAATACCCTATTATGACTCAAAGGTCAGCTGGATCTTTCAAATTTTATTTTTTGTATTCGATTTTAGTAAAACACAGTCTTCGGACTTGGGCAGAAATGTAAAGGAAAACCACCTCTAGACTCCAGTGGCGTGAGCTCCATAGAGGCAGAAAAGCACTGCCTACCCCGTAATTTTCAGATAAATACCTTAATTAATTAACTACACTACCATACTAACTACCATAACACCCATATTAATTTTACACATCCTGATCTTTAACAAATTCTACTCGTCTTTTGTTTACGTTCGCCAAAAGCACTGCCTATTCCAACTGACGTTTACTTACATGTAGTGAGAGAAAATATATGACTGTGTGCTATAAAGATGTGGGGTGATCCCCAGGAACATTTTTTATACTGATCACTTGTCAAACAAAAGTCAAAATGAATTGAAAATTATTGGCAGTGAACCATCTTACGATTTAGACATACACAATTATCTATTTAATATTATACAGACCACAAAGAAACTGCAGAACTCTTAAGATAATCGGTAAAAAAAATCGGTAATTTTTCTTAACATCCGTCTATGTAGACGGCTCCGTAGCCCAGGTGGTAGTGTATCTGCCTCCGACGCACAGGGTCGCGGGTTCGAATCCCGCCCAGGGCAAACATTCGTGTGATGAGCACTTGTGTTTGCCTTGTGTCTGGTTGTTGTTTATCTATATAAGTATGTATTTATCTATTCATGTAATGTATATCAGGTGTCTGGTACCCATAGTACAAGCTCTGCTTAGTTTGGTGTCAGATGGCCCTGTGTGAAGATGTGTTCCCACATATTTATTTAACCCAAGAAATGGGGTTTCAATTATTCTCTTCTATAGATTATTTAATTATTGCACCAACTAATCCGCCACTGTACTAAATCTAGCTGAATCCAGTTTAGTTTGCTTTTTGCTGCCCTTTCTTACTCAACACAACGCCGATAAATTGGATTGGATACGAAGGGCCTGCGCCCGCGCCGCTAAAGTCGAAGGAAGTCTCATATGAAGCATCTGGGGCACAGGATGCAGCCGACTGGATGCAATTGATCGAAATTGGTCTTTTGTGACATTTCAATGAGGCATTAGCCAGTTTGTGTTAAGCAAGCAAGCGTTTTAACCACGACCAACGTGAATTCAAATTTTCTTTCATACATACATACATAAAATCACGCTCCTAGATAATAATTTTATTGAAAAATAAAACACTTGATTTTGCAGAGGCACTGGTGCCAATTCCCGCAGCGACTATGCTTAATTTTTTTAAGCATAGTCTTGTCACTTTCTGACCTACGACGATGAAAAAGGACAGGAGATTGTCAACCATTATGAGCGCCAAATTTTATAGCGCAAATGTTAAGTTTTGACGTGTGCCATGTAATTTTAAAAGGCTTGTTTTCCTCCTGCTTAAAATTGACGTTTGTGACATAAAATTTGACGTTCAAAAGAGCCGACAATCTCCCTCCTTTTTTCATGGTCGTTGATCAGAAAGTGACAAGACTGTAACGAAGCGCTCGTCCTCTTTCCTGTTTTATGACTGGCAACCTTTCTTGGTGATCGTGCGCTTTGGCGTACCCTTGGGGAGGCTTACGTCCAGCAGTGGACTGCAATAGGCTGATTGATTGATTGATTGAACCTTTCTTGCTGGCAGTTTTATCTTTCATTTTAAATTCATTTTCAAACTTAGATCTCGTGTTTTTTCTGCTAAATTCTGGACTTCATCTCCTGATCTCCGTCTGTAAACTCCTAAAGCTTATCCATGTTAGTTTTAAAATGAAGCTAGTTTTTGCAATTGACAATGGCGGACGTGTCTTCGTTTTAATTTTAGTTTATTGAAGTGTTTAGTGTATAATTTCGATAGTGTATTATCCAGTGAATGTTTCGGGAACATAAACTTTAATAGAATAATCGAATCGCTTACACTTTGCTAACAGTTTTAGATGATGCCAAGAGGCCTTGTGGTGGCTTCAGTAATTGTACTTATCACATTACTGAGCCCAATTCACCGATCAATCATACAAGGATATATATCTTAAACCTACAAATATAACTCGACACTGGCGATATACGTCTACATAAGATGTGTCGCCTTAGTTAGGAAGAAGAAGAAAAAAGACGGTTAAAAAATCTGAAAATTAGTTGTTTTACACATTTCAGGAACGTTTTTATTACAAAACGTCCACACGTCGATTTCTCCATAAATTGTTTAGAAAGATTTTAATTAACTATTTTGGAACCTGCCCATCAATAGTCAGAAGCTGAATAGTCACGCGTCCCCAAGAAATTAAATAAATAATTATGTGGGGACATCTCACACACGGCCATCTGATCCCAAACTAAGCAGTGCTTGTACTATGGTTACCAGATAGCTGATATACATTACATGAATAGATAAATACATACTTATATAGATAAACAACAACCAGACAAAAGGCAAACACAAGTGCTCATCACACGAATGTTTGCCTTGGGCGGGATTCGAACCCGCGACCCTGCGCTTCACAGGCAGACGTATTACCAACTAGGCTATACACGTTATTACAAGTCGACGTGTAGGTATCTGATAACAGTCAGATGCGAAATGATAGTCATTACAGGATTCTTGCTCAACACAGAACATCATACCCACATTAGCGAAGATCGTGGCAGCATCTTGCGGTATTCTTGATTACTTTGCAGAGTAACTAGACGACTAAAAATAAACTTCGACATTCCCTTATAGAAGCTAAATGTATGTGACTGAAGGTGCTGTGGATAAAGATATTACAGATTTGCCCATAGTACATTATTATGTAGCTATTATGCCATTCATTATGTAGTTTAGCTTATATATAGCTGTGGTGTACCGTCTTATGAATCATGTAGACCACTCTTTAAGCGACTTGGTTTGCTACCATTGCCATCTCTTTACATTTATGAAATCTGTACTTTCGTCCATTCAAATAGAGGCCAGTTTATAAAATCTGGTGATATCAATACTAGGACCGTAAGAGACCCATACAGGTTGATATTTTTTGACACACCTCGTACTATGATGTATAATAAAAGCTGTCTCGCTATGTGCATCAGAATTTACAATAAAATACCGAAAGACCTAAAAACTGTTAATTTAAGAACATTTAAACGCAAGCTATTTCAATGGTTGAGTGATAAGGGTTTTTATAGTGTTACAGAATTCTTGACATTGTGAGCTTACCAAATTATATTTATTTATTTCTTTGAAATTTTGTGACAAAATTTGCATGCTAATCAATAAGTTGGCTAAACATCATTGTTCTTGTAAAATATTCTTGACCACCATTACTACAATGTTTTGTGCAAATAAAGATTATTTCTATTTCTATTTATAATAACTTAGCCGACAGTAACTCCGTATTTTTTTATTACTTTAAAAGCTAAAAGCGGACAGACCATAGATAGACGACTTTCATTAAAAGCTTCTTCTATGCTCCAATAGGCATGTAAAGAAGTTGGTTCCTGACAAGGCAACCTAAGTATATGTCTATTTAATTAATATAACTTATTGTAGTTTTAAATTAGGCGACTAAGAAATCCGGTATTACTACCGGCTAGCAATGATGTAGGACGTCTTTCGGCTGGAATGATGAAAATGCTCTAAAAAACAAACGACGAACTTTAGCCAAACAATTTAGATTAAGACGGCCTTTTCCACTAGGAGTGCATATAAATTTTCTGTATCTCAACATCATCATTATCCCAGATGACGTCCACTGCTGAAAATAAGCCTCCCCTATAGGTTTCCAACGTCTGCGCATCCACCGGCGGTGGCGCCCAGCTTTCTGTATCTATTGTTTAAAAGTATTTCATCTTTGTCCATAGAACGGTCTTCTATCATCTCTGCCGTACCTGGGTAAATACCTGTGCGCGCTCGCGTCGTCCGTCCTCGCCGACCATCTGCGCAGGAGTGGCAAACTCTCCACCACCTCAGCCAGGAAGCTCTTCACTGGATTCGCTGTTGGACTGCCTGGTAAGCAAGATTCATTACATCTTAAGGTTTTTTAAATGATGCCCTGAAATTGCTGAAACGGTGATATCGGGCGCCATTTTGAAATCCAACTGTCAATATTTAAAGTAAGTGATAGTGGGCGGGATACATGTAGAAACTTCAAGCTTTGGGCTGTAAGGTTTTCGAATAACGACCACATAACTCGAGACGCAATGTAGATCGAACGATGTGGTGAAGGTCAAAGAAAGCATCTGAATTGACCAATCAAGGCCGCTATCTTTGTGTAGATTTATAGCCCAGGAGCTGCCACGACAGGACTGCTGGCCGCACGATGAAGAGAGATACATCAACATCATCATCATCAACGGCGCGTTACAGTCCACTGCTGGGCCATGAGCCTCCTCCACTTAAGTGTTTGGTTTTGCCATAATCTCCACGCTTGGCAGGCGGGTTGGAGATCGCAGATTAAAAGGTTACTGTATCAGAGAGCGCTGCTGCCCGTTCCCTGTTCAATGTGTAGTCCCTAAGTCGCCTCTTACGACACCCACGGGAAGAGTAGAGGTTGGTGACAAATGTATTCTACTCTGCCGTCACCACACGGCAAGAGATATACATTAAACCGTTAATCCTAGAATATTTTTGACCGAGCGAGCAAAGCGTCGCCGTTTCAGCTTGGCCAAAATAGCTTTTGTATGTCTTATCTGTCCATCTGTCTGTTTGTTCCACTCTACAAGTCGCGTTTCTCAACCGATTCTCGTGGAATTTTGTGAGCAGGTTCGATAAATTAACCGTTTTTTTTTGTCGTGTCAGTTTTTGTAAATTTATAAAAGAAAACGTAAAAAAAAACATAAATCAGTCATTTAAATAAAATATGTGTATACTCCTGAGGTCTACAGCTCACAGAGCCACTATTCTAAAGAAGTAAATGTTACTTCTTTAGAATAGTGGTAGACGCCGTGTGGTGACTGCAGAGTAGAATACATTTGTCACTAACCCCTACTCTTCCCGTGGGTGTCGTAAGAGGCGACTTAGGGACTACACATTGAACAGGGAACGGGCAGCAGCGCTCTCTGATACAGTAACCTTTTAATCTGCGATCTCCAACCCGCCTGCCAAGCGTGGAGATTATGGCAAAACCAAACACTTAAGGGGAGGAGGCTCATAGTCCAGCAGTGGACTGTAACGAGCCGTTGATTTTGATTGATTTTTGAAATGTTACATCGAGTTGCTACTATTATTTCTTCTGTGCTTCGAGTCAACTTTTATACCAGAGCTTGATGACCTTACAACATTCACAGGTCTGATGATGCTGGCTCAAGCATACTTTGGCCACGACCGAGTGTGGTCCATCGCTATCTTCACGATGGCTCTGACCATCAACGGCGCGGTGACCGCCGGTTACCTAGGCAACGGGCTCGACATCGCTCCTAACTTCAGTGGTGAGTGGACTGGCCAATAGCAACGCGTGGCTTTTAAAAAACAAAAAAGAACGCAGTAATATGTACCAATGTGCGGCAAGAAATGGGACAAAAAATTCGCTGACGAACTTAACGGGAGATTTTCCGACACTGCCAATTAAAAATAAAATAGTTCATAAAACTTCGATAGATGGCGTTGATGATTTGTGGATCCAAAAAAATCCGCGAGTCACCCAGGGCCATAAAAGATTAAAAAAAAAAAGAAATGCACGAAGTACACCTGGCGCCATCTATCGTCTAAATTAGAACCATTATTTTTATTTTTTAAAGAGCTGTCAGAAAATCCCCCATTGGCAAGCTAATCACAGGCACTTCTTGTGCTTATAACTAATCACTGTTTTATTTAGTATTCGAATCTAATTAAATTCCATTAGAACGTGGTCTTGTTGTTAAGTATTACATTGATTACTAACAATTTAATGAGTCCTTGTTGCTTTATTGAATTAACTATTATTATTATTATTTGCCTACCCCTCCGGAAAAGAGGCATGACTTTATGTACTTTGTACCTTATGTATTTGTATGTAGTTCCATTTTTGTCGTATTTTATACACTTTTTTAGTCAAAGTCTTTCCGTAGTCAAAACCCTTATACTAGTTTTGTTATGTCCGTCTGTCTGTCTGTCTGTCCGTCCGCGGCTTAGCTCAGAGAGTCTTAGTACTAGAAGGCTGTAATTTGGCATTGATATAATCGTACATATTAATCATGCCGACAAAGCTGAAGAATACAATTTTTAAGAAACAATTTTTAGGGTTCCTCTGGAACACGTGAAGTGGGGGCTGTTTTTTTTTATTCACGACTACCTTATAGGTATCGCTGAATAGCTTTTTTAAAAATATATTTTTTTTATTTGTTTAATAAATGTAAGGTTACATTTTTAATGTAAATAACTCGCCAAACTTCACAGTTTGATGGCGAGACGCGCCCGCTAGTGTTTGCTAAAATCATTTCGTTTTAAAGTGCTTATTTTGTTAGAATCAAGTTTCCCCTACCAGCGAAACTGTTGTATTTGGAAATGTGAAAAATTCACGGTAGTAGTGTATATGATGAATTTAAAAGGAAAACTATCAACATCAAGTAGGCTTTACAGGTTATCGAATGATAGACCAACTTATAAAATGTACTTGTACAAGTGATTTGGTACTACAATCTACAAATATCATAGAAAAATATTTTGATGAATGTTGTCTTAAACGGGTGTCTAAGTAGTATTCAAGGCCGCTATCTTTGTGTAGATTTGTGAAGGATGTGAGTGTTGAAATGACGGCTGATAGGGATGAATGGAGGAAGAAAACATACTGCGCCGACCCCAAATGATGGGATAAGGGCAAGCGATGATGATGATGATTTTATTGGCGCTGTTTTGACATGGACGTTTCCTGTTTCAGGAACAATCTTCGGCATGGCTAACACGCTTTCGTCGTTCGGGGGCTGGCTGTCCACTTTCATGGTCGGAGAACTCACCAAAGATAATGTAAGTGTATTTACTTCAGTGTTAATTCTCATAATTAAAAAAAACTACGTTAATACCCAAAATTAAAAGGGGCATTTTCCGACAGCCCATTAAAATAAAAATAATTCATAAATCTTCGATAGATGGCGTTGACGATTCGTGGATCCGAAGAAATCCGGCAAATCACCCAGGGCCATAAAAGGATTTAAAAAAAGAATCCAAGAAGTACACCTGGCGCCATCTATCGTCTTAATTGGAACTATTATTTTTATTTTTTAAAGAGCTGTCAGAAAATCCCCCATTGTGGATGATATAATTTAAAACCTGTATTTATTGCTTTCTGAAAGTGCAATTTTATATTAGGTATATGGCGTTACTTGCTTGTGACGTCAAAAGCAAGTATGTGCTTCTCTATCTACTCTTGAATTTCAAACCTTTATAACTCGGTCACAGTTTTTTTATAGATGGAGCAAAAATTCTTTTAGTGTTCGATAGCAGAAACTAACAAGTATGGATTTATAAAATAAAAAAAGCAATACCCTTTTTCTTCTTTAAAAAAATGTTTATTTACACTTGCTATCCCTTCCAGAACACATACGGGCAATGGCAGATCGTGTTCTACATCTTAGCCGGCACATACTTCCTGGGCGCGATTGTGTTTGTGAGCTTCGGTTCGGGCGAGCTGCAGCCCTGGGCCTCCGCCAAGCGCCCCAAGGAAGACCAGCCGCTGAAGCCCGAGGAAGGCGAAAAGGCGGAGAAAGAGGCGGTTTGAAGATCAACAACTACCAAAATCTACACACATGAGGCGAATAATTGTTATCACACTAATATCATAAATGTGAAAATATATTTGGATGTTTGTTCCGCTTTCACACTTTAACTACTGAACGGATTTAGATGAAATTTAGGATGGAGCTAGTTTGTACGCAAGATTAACACATAGGATACTTTTTACGGGAAAATTCTTATTCCCACGGGAAAACCTTACACAAAGTGAGCGTAGCCGTATATAATAAAGAAGATAACTGATATTGCACTAGGACAACACTAGTTGGTGGTACAGTTTACGGTGGGTCCGTCACGGTGAATACTTCTTCAGCGGATAATTCAGTAAGACCCGGTAGGGGCCATTCTTCTCCGACGCGCTTCTCGCCCTGGCAACGTTCTGGGCCGCGGTCCGAGCCCGTCTGAGGGCGCCCCCAGATACGTTGTCATAGATTCCTAAGGGGTACGAGCCTTCTGCTCCCCCGCAAGTCCGCGCCCACTATATTACCACTCTGGTATAAATTGCGATTAGGTTCATTAAATGAAAAATTCTTCAGCAGCATACTTCTCATCGCGTGGGTCGTAAGGTCGACAACCGACCTCACAAACCTTGCTGTTTTGGACCGCTAATGGCCTCCAACATAGCCCTTGTAAAGATTACTTCCGTTGATATTAGCTTGAAATCATCTTATTTTCCAAACACTCGGGTGACTTTCACATACTTAGTGATTTTTGTTCGACCCCACCGAGATTCAAATCCGAGACCTTCGTAATAAAAACGAAACCACTACGGTTCGGAGGAGGCTGTTATCAGAAAATTAGCTTCGTGCCTTAAATTCGCTGCTAATATTCGCAGATTCTTGCTACGATTATTCGCCTTTGTGACTCCATCTTTAGACCTAAAGGTCTATGCACACTTGAACTGAATTCTACTAAGGTCCCTTTCAATAGAATCCGGCAATAATGTAAACAAGATAATTTTTTACACTAACTTTCCAAAGACGAACCAGACTTTGATGAGTAAAATATTAATATGGCGGTTTAACAAATGAAAGTTTTGTCGTCCGAGTATTTTTCATTAAAATAACTTTCATAAAGAAGTTAATAGGGGGCGAAATGATTGTAAGAAGAATGTAAGGTTCCTTGAAAAGTGAATATGATCAGGATTGATACTCCAATGTAAGTAATTACGGAGTGATCGTGTTTAAATTGGTTTGTTTGTTTACATTATATGTTTTAAGATTTTCGTGGTTGTTCACTACACTAACATTATCACAATTTTCTGGTTTGTTACCACGGTAATATTTAATATTGTTACCTCGATATTTCGGAACGGTTACACGCTCCATGGTCGCGAGTAGACCAGCTCCTGAGGACAGACATATCTGTCTACCCTCCTGCGGGCGCGGCGACGACCCTCACGTTGCTTGTTCGAACCACTACTATTGTCACTCACTCGTTTCTCACGACACACAATCCTCACTGTGTCTATACGCGACTTTGAAGTTGGGCCATTTTGACGGTGATATTCGTTCAACACTGGGTTCCATGCACCGGACAGTTTGAAACCATCTTCACGATTAAAGTTTTTGTATTTCGTGATTTCGATCGCTTCTCGCACTAATTATTGCCGGATTCTATTGAAAGGGACATTACACAGACCCTTAACTTCTCTTTCAGCATTAACTATTGGAAGACATAGTCTAATTTTGTTTGCACATAATCATAAAAAAAACAACAAATTAGTTCACTTTTGGACCTTAAGTTAGGAATTCAAAAGTGAACTAAGATTTTTATTTATATCAAACAATACTTCAATTATGAATAGCGGAGTAAATTGTTTTATTTCATATTGAAATAGCAGTTAAGTTTCTTAGCCTATTAATCATGTACGTACAGTGAACTGCACACCAAGCTATACACCGAAATATCTTGCGTGTTGGTAATAAATTACGTATAATATGCCTGTTGAGCTGTCTATTACTATACTCATGCCATGAAAAATTGGTTCGAAAGAGGACATATTTTTCTAGTTTTAAATTCTGATTGATAGACCAAGAAACTTGAATGAAATTAAGGATAAATAAAATAAATAAAAAATATAAAATGAACAAAAAAAGGCTGTAAATGTTAAATATTGTGATCTATTTATAAATATACCTACCGGCTTGCGCAAAGGACTAACGATATGGTAAAAATTGTATTTTGGTATGCTCTGCTAACAAAACGCGTTTTTTTTTTTTCTTTAAATGAGCGAGAAGGTTGGTGGTCTAGTGGCTAGGGCCGCTGCCTCCCGTCCGGGAGACGCGGGTTCGATCCGAATTTCGAATTCATATGTACGTTTATTCGACGCTCTTACGGTGAAGGAAAACATCGTGATGAAACCTGCACACTCCTGAGAAGAAATATTGTGTGTGAAGTCGACCAACCTGCACTGGTCCAGCGTGGTCGACTAAAGCCTAATCGCTCTAATTCAGGGTAGGCTCGAGCCCCTCGGTGAGGACGTATATCAGCTGTTGATGAGCAAGAAGGAATATTAGCTATTCGAAAATTTAGAAGTTCGCGTTAGTTTGAGCAAAGCTTATCAAACATCGTCATCTCTCTCTACCAAGCGTTTCAAATTGAGATAATAGTTTTTCTTTTTTTCACCAAGAATAATGAATAGTTAATTTAATTTGAGGCATAATAAGCGCGCTTTTTATCATTGGTTATGTGCCTTTTTAAGTTTATAGTAAGGTTCATTCTAATATGGTAAAAGGTACATTTATCCTAGCACTATTACTGCTATTGGAACACAATTCGAATCGTTTGAGTAGCGCAAGGCTCTTAGTAAGCGTGGTCACACGCTTTAAGAAGAGCCTTCAGATGTTACTTTATATTTCGATTGAGATAGGAATGGATTTCATCGTTATCAAAGGTCTGTTTAATCATGGATGCCATTCTATTTCTGTCGTATTATATTTAAATTGCGATCTAACATTGCTTTATTATTGGCAAAAACATTATTTGAAATGGAAAAACAGCTGTCCCTTTTGGAACATTTTGTGCTAAGTGTCAAACAGAAATGTAGCACATTTGCCACGCAATATTAAATTTTCTTGGCACTTAGCACAAATGCTGATTCTAAACCACAATACATTTTGCTAAATTTTATGTTTATAATAAATAAATAAATGTAATAAATTAAAGCAATGTTAGGTCTCAAGTTCGAGAAGCCCGACTCATGGTTATTGTTAAAAGCGCTTTAGATGTGTAAGGGAACCAGTGGATAGGGCCCCTAATAATATCACCTTTACTTATTTAATATAGCAAAAATGTTAAATTAACTTTGTCTACTTAACACATGAACCACACTCTTCAAAACTCGTATCGTATGATAACTGTTTATTTTCTGTTTCTGCAAAATTATTAAAGGAATTAAACTCACTGTACAATCGTTATCAGCAGTAATTAACACTTTATATTGATTGGAAAAACTTGTCCTTTAGTTTTAGTCATCATTTTTTGTCCAGTTTATTTAATTATTTTTGAAAGATAAATGTTATGTAATTTATTACTTAATTATAAATAAATAATGCTTGTAACTCCGGGACCAAACAAAAAATAGGGGCGGAAGAATGTAGCTGGTTTCTCTAGAGTATGAAACTATTTGATAAGTATCAATTATTTATTTTACTATTTCAAAAGTTTAGGAAAATTCATGGCCATTTTGTTTTGTTGTACCAGTGGAACGGAAGCGTTTTGGCCCAAAACACTGTCTTACCTACCAGCTATACCTAGCTGCGATATTTTGGTTTTTGTCATAATACCTAATAATATTATTAGGAGGAAAATATTATGTGACGCATTCTGCTGTGAATGTTTCACTTTTCTATTCAACTATTTCTGAAGCCATTTTGTCAAGACAATCTTTAACGATCTACAACTCTGGCGACGCGACGGTGGCTCCCTCTATTTCCTGCCCCGGCCAAACGCGATCCGTTCGCACCATAGACAAGTCTCGTTTTTTTTTACCGTAAGACATAGATTTAAGATGAAGCCATGTAGCAATTAGCTTTATTACAAGGACAATGCATGGGTTTTGTGCATTTTATCAGCTGTGATAAAGAGGTTTGTCTATGGCTAAATTTGTAACGCTAGTGTCTTCATTGCTTTACTTGTGAATGCTGAGTATACTGTTTTCTGTTCTCAATATTACTCGAACCATAGTGGTCTATTTAATGCTAAAAAAGAGACATGCACAGGTTTATGTTCTTCATGCACTTAAAACCAAAAATAATGGGGGATTTTCCGACAGCCAATAAAAAAAAAATAGTTCATAAAGCTTCGGTAGATGGTGTTGATGATTCGTGAATCCGAAGAAATCCGGCAAGTCACCATAAAGGATTTATAAAAAAACCATGAAGTACACCTGGTGCCATCTATCGTCTTAATTAGAACGATTATTTTTATTTTTTAAAGAGTTGTCAGAAAATCCCTCATACAGCTCCACGAACTCTGCAGAACATTATTTTGTAGTTTTAAATCTAACAAGGAATGTAATGTGTTTTCGTGATTCTTTTTCACATAGCACTGATTTTCATGTTCAATTAGTATTTTCTTGCTACAAAAATTGTAAGTGTTGTAAGTGTGTAAAAATACAATTTCAGGACGAATACTTTCGATATCTTCGTATTTACAAGTAAAGACTTTAATTTTATAAACTCTCTCTTAATACTGATTTTATAAATTTACGAATTAAAATGGCTACAAGTAGTTCCTAAATTACGATCAGTATTTTTGATTTCGAATATTTTTATTTAATTGCTGTTGGATTAGCAAATAAATGTAACAGGTTATTATAAATAAATAAATAAAAGTAATTTATTTCAGGCGTGCACCCATATTAAATTAAATTAAGTACAATTACGACATTATAAATAGAAATTCTAAATTAAATTGAATTTAAATTTTACAAACAAACAAATTACTAATGAATTAATTATTGGTCGCTGGGAATGTTGAAGGCTGTTCATAGGTACGTTACACGCCCCGCGCACACCTCGACGCCGTGTCCGCTCTGCTGTCTGGCAGACACGCCGCGCGCCGCTGCGCGTGCCGCACGTGGCACCAACATGCCAGACGCTACACCGCCCGGGCAGGAGAATATTGTGCACGTCTTACCTTATATCTTGTCTCTTCCGTTTGGTCTGCTGGAAGATATTTCTTTAGAAATAAGCAGTACCTATTGTGTCGTCTTTTTTAATGTCTTGTTCTTGTAATTCCCTTATGTGTTTTAATGGTTAAATAAATAAATAAATAAATAAAATGCTTGGAAGTTCTCGTCTTCTTCACGGTGCATAATTTTATTATCAGTGTATTTGTTGATAAAAAGAACTTGTTTCACAACACAGAAACTTGCATTGATTTTGTACAAAAAAAGCTTTCTCCCCAGCTTCATAAAATTTAGGTTTATGAAATAAAATATTAGTTTGCTGATCCAACGAGCAAGACTTTTAAAGTTAAGCTTCCATATACGCAATCGTTACATAAAATGTTAAGGCTATATTGCGGCCTACTTTGTGTCGACGTGTGTGAAGTCAAAAATATTGAAAAATCCATATTATTTTAATATCTAGTGAAATTGTGAACTGCGTTATTTATTTTGTATTAACTTTTGTCGTAGCTATTTTAGAAACGAATTTTTAGTTAGGAAGAAATATATTATCAAATACACTGTGGCAACAAATGCATCGTAATGCATAAGAACTGTTACGGTTCAGTTGACAACAGCGGAGGGCGATGCCTTTTGGTATTAGTCCTTGCAATAAAGTTTACACACGCTGTGGTTGACTGTTCTCAAAAGTTGTTCTCAGAATTAGTTTATTATATTTAATTAAGTAGAAAATTAACAATCAATACCATATTTTATAAATAGTTTTATAATAAGAAACAAAACATAATAAACTTTCACATGTTACTTTCCAATTTTTTTTTATGATTTTCATGAAAATAATCATTGTTTACTTCTCTTGAATCCAATATTTTTCGCATTTAAATAATTTAATATTTGAATACGAAAAATATTCTACTCGTTGGCTAATAAAAGAAAAATGAATTGTGGTTTTTAGTAAAAGGTAGCAATCTGTTCTAAATACAAGAATATTTTTCATATTATTTTCATTTGGCGACGAATTCTGTTTTGAGTGAGTTTTAATGTCTGAAAATTTTTAATTAAGAAAATAATGTATACCCCTGATTAATTTGTAATTTAATTTTCATTTTGATAGAATTATTATAAGTTAACAAGTTGTTATACGTCATGTTATGATATGACAATTCTGTAATTTTGTGAAACACTTATTTTTTAGTAAAGTTTACGAAAATTATTTAATGTTTCTTATTTAATTTACATTTTCCACAGACCGCAAGAGACATCAAACATGCTCTCAATGCTGGTACTGCTTATAAAGGCTCTCGAAAGTTTATTACGCTTGTCGTGCAGTCGACTGTACTATACAACAAACTGTACAACATAAAGGATTGCAGCTATGCGAAAGAAAAAGAAACCTTATACCTCTGTATTTAGAAGAGTCAGTATGGGTAACTAACTCTGAAGGGTGCATTCCGAATCAGACTTTCAGCGCTGACAGCGATCAGAAAAGCAAAAAAATGAATGGCTGACAGTTATTCGGTACGCGATTAGGGTACTTTAATCGATTTCAGCGCGTCTCAGAACGCAGGGTATAAGACATCTAGAAAGATCTGGGGCCGTTTCACGAAGTTACAAATTACAAGTACCAATTTGATGTACATGGCGTAGACAAAAAGATAAAACGATAAGGATATACAGTTTAGGCGAATTGGCTACGCAATGAATATCAAATTGTAACTTGTTGCTTCGTGAAACGGGCCCCTGTTCTAAGGATTTGTGAAAAGAAAATTTTATAGTACGCACGACAAAAAAGAGTAGGAAGTAATTGGCAACACTGTTGATTTTTAAGCCAATGATTGCCACTTCCGGCGGTTGACTACCAATCACTGCCGCTGGTTCATCTGGTGTTGCCATTAGTGTAGAATTTAGTTCCAAAATTATTAATTTAATTTCTATTCTTTTGTGTCGCAGATATCGTGTGTGAGTGGGCATTTTTTTGCTACGATATGTATATCCGGACAAATAAGTACCTGCTATACCCGCCCTATTCTGTGTCAATGTAGCAGTAATATTTCTGAAACGCGTTGCCGTTCGCAACGATCGTCTTTTATTTACAGTTTGTCTAAAAACTAATCTTACCTATCAGAGATCTCCATAAGTCAGAGCAGGATCGCATCATATAAAATGGCAACACTTTAAAGGAGGTGGCGCCACGACTTTTCACGACTTTTTAGACAAACTGTATTCTGCTTTGAGGTAGGTACCCTTTTATTAAGCATGCGCCATTGTGTGGAGCAGTGATCGGGTCCGCATGCGGCGCGGCTGGTAAAACAAAAAAGGTTTTCTTTCTCAAAGAAAATATCTTCTCCTACCTTCACAGTAATAGAAGAAATTTCTCATACATGTAAGGGCCCCGTAGACGGTCAAACGGTTTGATTCAAACACGTAAAGTTTGGTTTGACTCAAACCATTTTGATCGTTTACAAAGGTGGTTTGAACGGTTTGTCAAACATTTACGTGTTTGAAGCATGTTTGATGCAATTTCATATTTGGCGTCATCGTATTGGGAGCAATCCTGTAATGATGACGTCTTTTGTAATTATTAGTTTTTAATTAATAAATAAATTTTGTTGTGTTTGACGTGTCAACAGTGTAATTACGACAGCGTACAGAATCAGGCTGCGCAGAGCCGTTTGACAAACCGTTCAAACCGACCTCAAACGGTTTGATCAAACACGTAAGGTTTGAGTCAAACCGTTTGACCGTCTCCGGGGCCCTTTATATTTTTATGTAAATTGAAAACTAAGTATAAATCAACACTGTGTCTAAACTTCGAAGGTAAGGTTGCGTATTTTTTTAATATTTTATTTTAACTATTAGTAATAATGCGTGCAGTCCAATACCCAAATATTCCTATAACGTATTAATTAGCTAGCGGCCCGCCCTGGCTTCGGACGGATGCTTTAACACATTTTAACCAATTTCAATGCAATTTTTTTTTTCATAAACAATTATAAAATTGTGTTCGAATTATAACATAAAATATAAACAGTAAACACATAACAAGATTTAAAATCATGCAAATTATTAATCATCATTCTTTTTAGTCATACAGTTTTTTGAAATACGAGAATTGTCAATCCAGCCAAGTATTAATTTTCTTCTACAATAATATATACACTTTTCTAAAACCAACTTCAAAATGGAGGAGGCTCTCTGTTCGTGTTTCAGCTATTTTTTAAATACCTACTGTAAGGAGACCCTTTAAGTCGGGATTTCAAAAACATTTTGGAACTCGAACCGAAATGTTCCTAACTTTAAAAATGGCTGACATTCCATAGAAAAAAATAATTCCTATTTATTAAAATAGAGATTTGGAAAAACTGCAATAATACTTGTCAAATGATTTATTAGCCTATCAAGTTCCTTACTTTAGAAATGACAGGTCTAAATCCAAATTTTCAAGTACTTACCTTTTAGAAATGACAGACTTTCCATACAAACATTTAATTCCTACTTCCTCTTCAAAATAGGGATTTCGAAAAAATACTAAAATACGTGTCAAACTATATAGATGTTATGTTAGCGTACCTACGTGCCTTTTTCGGGCTAGTCATCTTGTCTTATAAACAGGATTCAAGTGAGCCTGCGGTTTAAGGCTAACTTGTTTCAATAAAGCAGCGATTTCATCTCTCTTATTACGAACTTGCTGTGTTTGAAACGGTAGTTAGCGTCTGATATATGCTTTGATCGGTTTCTTTTATTTTTTCAGCTGATAATGTTGTCGCCCATACTTGAGCGCGGAGAATCAACCGCTTCTCTTCACGTACCAACAACAATCGACGCGGATAACGAGAGCTCACTGCCAGATTTGATCATCGAGGAACAAAGGTACGAACACGAGGACGAGCCAGAGGATTTCTATAATGAATTAGAGATCAAGATGAAGCAGCTTTACAAAGTGCTGTTTTTACAAAAAGATAGCATTACGGAAGATTTTTTAAATAAAACTGTTTCTAATTACAGTGATGATGAGGCTTTTAATAAAACCGCTCCAGATTACAGTGAAGAGAGCGATGATGTAATTTTAAGAGCTGATCCAAGCGGAGATGATAATGATAATATGACATCCACAAAGTCTGGAGAAGATGACGAAAACCCAGAAGAGAGTGCAGGTAACTCAGAGCTATAGAAATAAATAACGGTACAAAAGTTTTAGAACAATGAACTTAAGATTTCCTTGTAGTTTTAGTGATAACAGTGACACTCGTATCACTGTCAGACAAATTATTGATTTTATTTGACGGTTATATTTATTAAAATCATATTTTGTTATTGGTTTTATTGTACTTTTTTGGTATAATTAGCAATATATTTACAGGTGCAGACCAAGCAATGCAAGCAACTTCTGAAAGTCAAAAGGTGAAGTTCAACAAAAGTCGTGAGAAATACAATGGTAAGCTAATACTTTCACTTTTTTTTAATTAATTTTATATGTTTACTATAATAACTTCAAATATTTTGATGGTGTTTAAAAAGTTTTGCCAACAATACAGCTTACGAAAAAACCATAGACTTACACTTTTGAATATGAGGTACAAAACCGCCGAAAAGGCATTTGACATAAATATATAAAATCAAGCTCTTTACTTTTTTTTTCTTTATGGCACTAGTATGACTTTGTGCCAGTGTCAAGTTTTTATTCTTAATCTTCCGCTTACATTTTCAGTCACTGACAGTGAAGCTTCCTGTGCAACATCTTCAGAATCTGCTGAAAGATCTGATCTTATCCAAGAAAAGCTTGCAAAAATGAAAGGTGTGTATGTACTTATTATTATATGATCTATTCGTATTAACTAAGATGGCTTTCAAGTTACATTTTTTTTATTGGTGGTTTATTTACAGGCAAGATTAGCTTTGAAGAAAACAAAGATGTTAACGTCTTAATTAGTCAAACTTTTACTCAAAAACCAGGTAAGTAACGCAACGTTTATTTATTTATTTTACAGCATGACAGTCTGTTAAAACTGAGGCACCGTCCGTAAACTTAAGAGGATTGTGAATTTTTGGATATTTTGTAGATATAAAGAGAAACTAGGCTTGTACGTTTTTAATTTAAATAAACATTACTTACGATAAAAGTTATTAGCAGCTAAATATCGCATTTTTTGACTTGAAAACTACCTTGTAATTTTTTTTTTTTATTAAACTAAACAGAATTACTAAAAAAGAAAAACATACAAGCGTAGATAAGGTATAATAAATCAAATGAGACCAAAATTGTTTCATTCCGTAAAGGTGTAGGGTGGTAAAAAAGTAATCGCCCGAAACAATATTTACAATGAAATAGAATAGTGAAATAATATATATTGGGTGTAAATTAATTAGCGCACAATATTTTAACACAGGAACCTACCCATGCAACTGAATAATTTTCCCCAAGGAACGTTGGCTGACATAGGAAAAAAAACTAATCAGCTGATCACATCACCGCGCCTGTCAATAGGGAATATGCATAAAAAAATATTAGATTTTTTCATAGTTCATCTAAAAGTATACAAAAATAGAATACTGACAGTCAAAACAGAATCGAAATTGATCGAAAAACAAACTAGATGCAACATTATTAAACAAATATATCTGTCCCTCTTTTCATCATTAACGAAAACAAAATTTTCTATGGCGTATGTATGGCCCGCGTGACCAATGACGTCAATGGTTATATCGGACCTCTCTGTCTAACCATCAACTTTGAAGCCTTATAACTCTGTTTCTGAGCAAGATATTTGAAAAAATATTTTTTATGTGTTTATCTGGAACTTGAAATATTTCGATTAATGAATTTAAAAAAAATGTGCATATTCCCTATTCTACTTTAGTCATTATTTCTGTGCGCGCCTGTTACCCCTTGTACATGTCGCCTAGCCGTAATATGATCATCACTAGGGATATGATCATATACCGGATGATAGTCGTATGGAAGCTGTCTATAACTATCTTACAAGAGCGTGTTTGGCTGACGTTATATGAACGTAATATGAGCACTCTAAAAAGAGGAAGGCTATATGGACATAGAGATGGGCGGTGGGTTAAAACCCAAACCACCTGACCAGGTAAAAACCCGGTGATTTGGGTTTTAACCCGGTTTTTACCCATAACAACCCATTTTTGTGGGTGTTTATTATAATAATTGATGATTAAAAACTTTATTGTATATCTTGATGAAAATACCCTGTTTATATGCAACTTCAATAATGTGGAAAGCCCAAGGTAGCAGCCAATTGTTTTGTTTATGAGACAATTTCTATGAAACTTTGTTTAGAATTTGTTTGTATTTGTATATTCTAGCGTAAATCATTTTACTAAGTTTAAGACATGACTACATGCGTAAAAGATATTGATGTATATCAGCGCTCCAGCCGCTTGACTCACATCGACTCAAATAAGTTCAACCGAATAAACATTTTTAAAATAAAACAGTAGAAATCTGTAAAATGTCGCCATCTTTTAATGCTCAAGGTGCATGAAAGAAGCCTCCCCGAGCGACGTACCGCTACCGCTACTCGGTAGTACGTCTGGCGCACCCTGGGCAACAGTCTAGCGAATTCTATTTCTAGCTGACTGGCGAATCCTTTCCCCACGATGGCAAATCAAAATCAACCATACAGTCCAGTGTTAAAGCCGGCACTGTATGTAGTCTCGATTAACATCGAAGGTTACTCGAAAGACAAATCAGAACTCTTATCTGAACTCTGTCTCTACTGTGTGTACAAGAAACCCATCGAGATGAAACACAATGCCGACCACACGTAGCTGGACTCACTCTTATCTCTGAGACTTAACACCCGAAACACGGTAACGCAGTGTTTGTTACTCCCGGAGTAAGAGTAAAATCCTCTGAATGTTCGACCCAGAATGGCGTCGAGGTGATTACCTTGGACCCCGACCACTGCTCTGTTACCTTTGTTTATAAGCCCCCCGGGACGCCTTTCCGGTTCTCCCCTCCCTCAAACTTTGACGATCAGCAACGGGTGAAAATTGTAATCGGTGATTTTAACAGTCATAATCCACTCTGGGGCTACAATGACCTTGACGACTGTGGTCAAGCGGTCGAGACATGGGCTGAATCTAACAATTTGACTCTTGTTCATGACCCAAAACAACCGGCTTCCTTTAATAGTCCGAAAACCTACTTACTCACATCCAATAGATATTGTGTAAATGATAAATTAATAAACTCGCTTCACATTACACACTATCATCACATTATACACACACAAACACATCCACACTTTTACATACACTTTTACATACCTATTATCTAACCAATCTTTCTTCCTTTTATGTACAATACCACTTAACCGTTACACCTCAGTGTATACAATATTGTTTCGCTACCACGAAAAATGTACCACTAGCGACATATTATTTGTACGGAGTTGCATTTGTCTGTACCTATATTACAGGTTTACCCTAGTTTAGGTCCTGACAGATGCTCTGTCATTCTAATGATCTTGTACAACTTTATTATTAAGTCCTATATTGTATAAGTCTTTAAGTCTTTGTACTGAATAAATAAATATTATTATATTATATTATTATTATATTATAGTGGCCGATGGAAGAGGAGATACAACCCAGATCTAATCTTCACCAGTTCAGACATAAGTTCTCAGTGCGTTAAGACCGTATGCCCACCTATTCCTTGCACTCAACATAGGCCCATTATGTGCGAAAATAGCCCAGTCGTCCGTCCTCTACAGGTCCCCCTTAAACGCCGATTTAATTACTCCAAGGCAAATTGGGAGCAGTACGCAAAGTCAGTCGACGACGCCCTTTTGAATGTACCACCTTCCCCTCGAGAATATGATCGGTTTGCTGACATAGTCTCTGAGGTGTCTCGTCACTGTATCCCCAGAGGATGCCGTACCTCCTACATCCCAGGATTATCGAAGGAGTCGGGGGAACTGTTGATGCGATACGAGACTTTGTACTGCGGTGATCCCTTTTCCGAGGAGACTACACGATTCGGGGAAGAGTTACTGTCGCGGATTGATGAAAGTCGGCGGGACAGGTGGATTGATACTGTAACCAATATCGACATGACGCATAATAGTAAAAGGGCATGGAAAACAAGGACATGGTGACATCATCACCGCCATTAAATCCCTTAAGTGCGGGAAAGCCTCCGGAGTTGACAACATCTCTGTGGAGCAAATTAAACACCTTGGCCCCGTCGCAGTATCATGGCTGCTACAAATGTTCAACAAGTGTCTGGAATCTGCCCTAATACCAAGACTCTGGAGAAAATCGAAGGTCACAGCTATACCAAAGCCAGGAAAACCAGCAGATGACCCCAAAAATTTTCGGCCCATTTCACTTCTGTGTCATACTTATAAATTATTTGAGCGGTTGCTGCTGGTACGCCTCACTAGCTTTGTTGACCCGAAATTGATATACCAACGACCAGCCGTCCAGTCCAAATACCTCCCGCTTTGTGTATGCTGATGATCTTGCTCTCATTTCTCAAGCGACCAGTTTCGAAGAAGTTGAGGCCAATCTGACGGTAGCTCTCAAGAACCTGAGTTGCTACTACGCAGAGAATTCCCTTAAGCCCAATCCGTCTAAAACTGAGTCATGCGTATTTCACCTTCGCAATGCACAGGCGGGTCGAAAGCTCAAAATCACGTGGCGTGGGGTGCCTGTTTCCCACAGTTACTCCCCCAAATACCTCGGCGTGCTGTTGGATAGGTCTCTTACCTTCCGAAAGAACTGTGAGAGTGTGAAAAGGAAGGTGCATGCTCGAAACAATCTAGTGCGGCGCCTTACCACCACTAAATGGGGAACCACACCACAAGTTCTGCGGACTACTGGTTTGGCGCTTGCCTTTTCAGCTGGCGAATTTGCATGCCCAGTATGGGACCGCTCTGCTCATGCCAAGCTAGTGGACACAGCCTTAAACGAAACTTGCCGGATCATTACTGGTTGCCTGAAACCGACGCCGGTTAAGTTGCTGTTTCCATTAGCTGGCATAGCGCCTCCAGATGTCCGCAGAGCAGTTGCAAGCTCCCTTGATAGGCGTAAAATGGACGACGACACTCGGCACCCACTGAGTGGCTATAAACCAGTGCCACAACAACGGCTGAAAAGCCGAAAAAGTTTTATAAAGTGCGTCGAACCACTGACCAACGACCCGCCACAAGCAAAATGCAACCTCTGGCGCCGCGGAGTCTCCCTTCCTAGCCCCTTTGTCACGCCATCTGAGAATCTCCCACCCAGACATCAGTTGTCGTGGCCGATCTGGAAGTCTTTAAATAGACTTCGGACTCAGATCGGCCGGAGTAAAGATAACATGTCTAGGTGGGGATTTTCCGATAATACTGACATAAACTGTGTGTGCGGAGAAGTACAGACGATGGCCCACCTGACATCCTGCGTGCCCTGCCACCTGCACGCAGCAAGATTTGATGGACGCCACACAATCCGCCGTCCAAGTGGCCACATTCTGGGCTACAACATTATAAAATTCGACTTGCCATCGACTCACTAAGAAGAAGAATGCTCAAGTTCTAACGGGATGATCAAAAGAAGTTGTAATTACAGTTAGCTAGCACTACACTCACTCATACCTACACTGCATGCGAACGTGGCAAGTACAAAAGTAGGAACTAGCGAGCACGGGCGACAAAAGTCACGGTGACAGTATACTAAATGATGGAAGCTGCCTGATATTACGATTGGCCTAGGACATGTTATAACACTGTATATAGTTTAATCGAAGTTGACCCAATAAACGAAAAAGTTTGCTGCCATCTCGGATATTGATATTTTAAACATAATTGGTACTGTTGGTGCCAACCATGGTTCATGACTTACGAACAATAATTTTATCGCCATCTTTTTTTTTATTTTTCTTGTTCAAATACCGAGATTTGCCCTTAAAAACAATATTTTCTGCAGATTTTGTGCTTTACGCCGTTTTATCCATTGCTTTGTTGGTATCTTGATAAAATAGATGTTCTAAGCCCCTGCATTTACTGGCAAATAAGTGAAAAAATGTCACATATAATGTGCATACGCAAAATCTAATGATATATGGATACCTATATAAATTTTGTTCTAAAAATAATAAACACCCGAATTTTCACCCAGTGGGTGGGAATAAATGGGTGTTTATCGGGTAAAAACCCAGCGGTAGGTTTAAACCCGGTGGTTTGCTCATCTCTATATGGACATGATCGATAATGACCTCGATTCGGGATGTCATGCTCTAATTCTAATTTTAAAATCCAGCTATCCTTTTCCGTTTTTATGACCAATGAAAGAGAGGTGATGAACGAATGATATTAATTTGAAGGAATGATAATCTAAAATGAGGGCATAGCTGTCAGTTTAAGAGATTTTTAAGTCGCATGTTTTAAGTGCTCTCTAAAATTGAGCAATCGACACGGTCATAAGGTTCAAATTCGATTTTGACAGCTCTAATATTAGAATGGCCATCTCCTGTCCCTTTTCAATCTTTAAAAGGTAAAAAGGACAGACTAACTAAATTAAGGATTAGAGCGTGACAGTGTGAATCGGGGCCAATAACTATTTCACTAGATTAGTTTAGTGACATGATCATATCCCTAGTAAGATAGTACATAGGAGCTTTCGTAAGACTATCAACCAGTATATGATCATATCCCTAGTGATATGATCATATTACGGCTACAACTATCTTACTGCGACATATACAAGAAGAAATAAATTCATACACCTCGCAAGTCGCACCTATGTTACAATAGTTAGCGGCAAATCATCGGTCATCATCATCATCATCGTGTGGGTAGTAAGGTCGACAACCGACCTCACAAACCCTGGTGTCAGTGTTATAGAGCCGCCAAAGGCCACTGACTTGGCTCATGTAACGACTTGATAGTAGCCGGCACCAACGACTTAACGTGCCTTCCGAAGCACGGAATCATCTTTCCTTTCGGACAATCAGGTGATTCAGCCTGCAATTTCCTAACCAAACAGGGGAAAGTCTCACAAAGAGATTTTTGCTTGACAGTGTCCCCACCGGGAATCGAACCCGGAACTTCCGTAATGGCGTCGACATCTCGACCACTCGGCGCTCATAACTCGTTCCGCGATCTGAGGGCCGTTTCACGAAGCTACACGTTACAAATTACAAGTACAATTCGATGTACATTGCGTTGACAAAAAGATAAAACGATAAGGGTACACAGTTTAGGCGAATTGGCTACGCAATGAATATCAAGTTGTAACTTGTTACTAGTAACTTGTTGCTTCGTGAAACGGGGCCCTGTATATATCTACTCACTCATACTACGTTCTACTAGTTCTGATGTCTAGGCTCTGTTACCAGAGACGGTAAATAAAATATGTATATAAGAATGTCAATATTACATGGTATTATACTCGTATAGCCTCCTTATTCGTAGCGAAAAAAGGTCATTTACCTTAAAACGTAACATAATTTCAATTTTCATACAGGTTTATCAGATGACCCTTCCAGTACCGAAACTCTGAACGAGGGAGGAACAACAGTCACATTTGAGGCTCTTCTGCATAAAGAGAAATCTGTACATGATCGAGAACTTGAGGTTATGAGAAGACAAACAATGTATTCTATCCAAGATTCGTTCACAAGTCTTCGTGAGTCTACTAACGGTGATGGACTAGATTTTAATACACGCCGGTGCTCAAGAGAAAAGGAAAGAACTGAACTGGATTTGAATTTAGGCAGATATTCTATTGAAAGCGAGAAATCCAATCCAATCCAATCTACCATCAATACCTCGGGTCCAATGGAAATAGATTCCATCTGTCTCCCTTCGAGAGTTTCATCGCCATTTAAAAGATTATTTTCGAGAAATTCATGGCCGTCAAAAGTTTCTCCGACAAGAACTTCATCACCATTCCAAGAGATATCTCCTGTGCTAACCTGTAAAAGACCAGCTTCTGCTTTACCTAATATTGTAACTAAAAAGAAATGTATGGGACAAAAAGAACAGATGAATAGTCAGACTGAAACACATACTTCTGTTGCTTCCAAGGCGATAGGAATTGTGAAGGAAATCCGGGTGAATATCCTAAAACCATTGTCAGTAACAAACAGAGAAGTCCAGACAGATTTCCAGAGCCAAAACGCAGCTGAATCGCAGTCTACAAATCATGCAGATGCCGGTACTCAAACCCCTGAAGAGCCTGAACATACTCACAGAGCAACTCAGACGGAAAGAGCAGAAACTAACGATGCAGAAACTCAAACTACAGTTGGTTTTCGACACTATCGCTTATTCGAACGAATACGTTTGAATTTTTTCTTTTAAAATTTGATTGAATTTGATTGAATTAATGTATGTTCAGTGTATGTTCAATTTATGTTTCAATGTATGTTCAGTCAAATAATAGATATTCAATACGTATTATTTGACTGAACATACATTGATTGAATTCTATTAATTCTAAAATTAATTGATTGATTAATTCTAAAATTAATTGATTGAATAATTGATTGATTGATAATTGAATTCTAAAATTCTATAGATATTAAATAAGTATTATGTACTAAATATTTTTATTTTACTACTTACTGTAGCTTTATTACGTTTTAAGTTGTTTCATATGAAAAAGTTTAGTCATTATTATTTTAATAATGGGAATCAAAATTATCATTATCAGTATGTTTATGAAGTTTTATTTTTAAGTTAACCAAAAAATTTACTTTCCCTCAGTTATGGTTATTATTAGATTTTTTTAACAGTCATTTACTAAGGTCATTTATTATGTAAAATTCATCAATAGGTACATGTCACAAATATAATAATACATACTTTACTACTTTACTTTACTTCGACAGCAGAGGTCGCTTGACTTTGTCTGTGCTGAATAATATGTGTAAAGTGGTGCTAACTATAACTATTCTGCGGATTCATCTCATTATTTTTTTTTTTTTTGTTGGCATGTTTTTGGTAAGTACTAAAGCCCAAGTCACACAGAGCCGTGCCGGGGGCGGTCCGGGGCCGGGAAAGCGGGACGGTGCTATGGCGCGGCATAGCGCCGTCCCTCTTGTCCCGGCCCCGGACCGCGCCGCTCCCGCTCTGTGTGACTTGGGCTTAAAGAAGATCACCAAAGTTAATAAAAACAAAAAAGAATAACAAAAAATAAATATTCATAAATAATATTTAAGTAGTTTTTTTGAAAAAGCGCGGGAAACTTCGTAGAAGGCGGTTGATTCTTTCGTGTTGATATTTTAATTTAATTTTTAACTGGTAAAATAGATCAGGACAGTCTGGTAGTATAGTTAATTTTTGTATTTATTGTATTTATTTCATTTTGTGTGTATATTTGCTGAAATTAAGGTAAGTCTTTGTACATTATTGTAATATAGTTCCCCTCGTATGAACGAGCCCCCCGATTTGTATCGGGGGGATGCAGGTCAGGCTCGGCCTGGCCTGAATCTCCCTGTGGGAAGCTCGATTGCTATAGTTTCGCATGATGAATTAAGTAAAATGGACACAGATGGTTCTGTGTCATCTAAAACAAGTGAGAATGGCCAATCAGGGAAAAAACGCACACGGTACATTAAAGTTTGCCGTGGGTGTACAAAACGCAGACGTAGTAAAAATAACAATCAGTCCGGTAATTATTGTCAGTGCGAAAATGTGTCAAATTGCGACGATGATACAATTTTAATGAAGAAAATTACTCCAGTTTCAACTTTAACTGAATCCCAAACATCCTTTCAGCAATCACAAGAAAAGGCTTCTCAGCCTAAAAAATTATTGACTCAAGAAAAAAAACAAAATTCACCTAATCTGTCATCTCAGTCTACACAACAGGAGACTCGCCAGCTAGGTCGGAGTGCGTATCTTGCAACAGATACTGCCCCGTATTTAATACACGTGCAAAAGATTGAATCTTCGCCAAATGATGGAACCATCTTGCATCCCATCTCGTTTGGTAATTTTCTAAAAAAGAACCGTTTTCAGAACATTATCCCAGGCAGTGTAAAAAGAATTGGTCGGAATCGTTGTGCTGTTTCATTTTCTAAATATAATGACGCAAATGATTTTCTGCAGAGCAGCCTTTTAGAAGTGCACAATTTCAAAGCCTTTGTACCTACTTTTAACGTAACTCGAATGGGGTTAGTCCGTGGGATCCCTGCAGACTGGAATGAGGAAGAAGTCAGGGCCAATATTTCCGCACCAATAGGCTGTGGAAATATTATAAAAGTGAGAAGATTAAATTATAAAGTGAAAGTTAACGGTACCACAACATGGAAACCTTCCCAGTCTGTAGTGATCACCCTTGATGGTCAAGTTCTACCAAAAAGAGTTTTCATGTGTTACAATGCACTTCCAGTGGAGACATACATATACCCGACTATACAATGCTTTAGGTGTTGTAGATATGGACATACCAAAATGCAATGCCACTCAAAAGTTCCTAAGTGTTTTAAATGCGGTGATGATCATCTTGGCGAGTCTTGCAATAAAGAAGAAGACTCTGCATATTGTGTGATGTGTGGAGGCATTCACTTTGCTATAAATAAAGCTTGTCCAGAATTTAGGCGACAGAAAGATATAAAAGTTACCATGGCGCAAAGTTGCGTTTCGTACATAGAAGCAAGTAAGGTTCACCCACCTATTTCGAGATCTTATGCAGATGTTGTATCCAATAATAATAGCGTTGAATCACAAAATTTCCAATCTCGCAAGCCCTCCTTCCAAAATTCTACACGATCGTCTTATAAAAAAACAGTATTTTTAAAGCCTCGCACACCGCCCAAACCTCAAACTGGCTATGATCGAGTTTCCCATAATGATCTAATAAAAGAATTTGAAGCTCCAGTGGCCAAAAATGGTTGTGCATTCATGAACAAAGATTCGTATGCTGATGATTCTGTTTTAGAAACGGTTCTTGCGCTTATTGATTCATTGTTACAATCTAATTCATTGAAACCGTCCCACGTTGCCCTTATTTCTAAAAAACTTATAACTTTAAATGATTTTAAAAATGGAGTCGACAATAATTCAGTGGAACTGCAGAAGCATAATACCAAAGAAAACTGATTTGATTTACTTGATAAATAAATATAAACCTATTGTAGTTGCTCTATCAGAGACGTGGTTAAAACCACAATATTTATTTAATATTTCTGGATACACTTCTGTTCGTGAAGATAGATTTGATGGATATGGCGGTGTCGCCATATTAGTCAAAAACTCTGTTCCTTTCTCCCGTATAACATTTTCTCCTAATTCAATTAGTGATTTAATTAGTATAGTCGGAATCCAAGTAAATAATATGTCGATAATTTCTATTTATGTTTCACGCTCTACGTCAGAAGCTCTTAATGAAGTAAATAATCTGTTTGCTACGTTTACAAGACCATTTTTAGTTTTGGGTGATTTTAACTGTCACCATCAGATGTGGGGTAGTAGTATTACAAATTCTGAAGGTGAACGAATGTTAGAAATATTAAATACAAATAACTTATGTTTATTGAATACGGGCGCCCCTACTCGACGCACTAAACCTAATGAAAATGTTAGTGCAGTTGACTTATCTATTTGTACTCCTAACTTAGCCTCCTCTTTTTCTTGGTCTCCATATTCTACTACTTTTGGGAGTGATCATTTTCCACTAATTATCTCTTCTTCTTTGCGATATCCACCTTCACATACACGAACACCTCGTTTAAAATATCAACTAAGTAATGCTGACTGGTTAACATTTAAGGATCTGGTTGAAAGCAAGATTGTAGATCTTCCGGAAATAATTCGTGGAGGTGAAACAGATTCTTCTACAGCGTTAGCGAATCTTTTGATAGAATCAGCTAATCAAACGTTTCCGGTCAAAAGTAGTCAATCTGACAAAATTCCTTTCCCACCATGGTGGGACAGGGATTGTACAGTAGCTGTGAAAAGAAGGAAAGAGGCTGAAAAATTGTATGCTGAAAATATGACAGATGATAATTTGGCTAGTCTTAACGATGTTATCAGGTCTACGAAAAAAATCCTTAAAGATAAGAAACAGGATGGTTGGAGAGCATTCTGTGCTTCTCTCTCTCCTAGTTCATGTCCTTCCGAAGTATGGAAAAACATAAAACGTTTTAGATCTGCGTTCAATGACACGTCTTCTTACCTTCCAATACCTCCTACAGTAATCAATGACTTCTTAGACAAATTAGCCCCTCCCACTGTTCCAGAAAAAGACATTTTCTTTACTCCATCACTTTCTCTACTAAATGATTTAACTCCTCTAGCTGCTCCTTTCACCTTGAATGAATTAAAAGGCGTTCTTTCAAGTGTGAGAGATTCTTCGCCTGGTGAAGATGGCATTCCTTACTCATTTATAACCCACCTTAGTGATAATGCTCTGAACTACTTTCTAGACATAATTAATTCCATTATGTTATCTGGTAATATCCCTTCTTCTTGGAAGTCACAAGAGATCGTGCCAATCAAAAAACCTCTTAAGCCCCAAAATGAAGCGGCTTCGTTTAGACCCATAGCCCTTTCAATTGTTTTCTCAAAACTTGCTGAACATTTAGTAAAGAATAGACTGGAATGGCATGTTGAGCACAACCAACTGTTATCCAAAACCCAGTACGGTTTTCGTAAGGCTAGGAGTACAATGGATAACTTAAGTATACTTACAACCGACATTCGACTTGCATTTTCATTTAATGAATCAGTTGTAGCAGCTTTTTTGGATATATCCTCTGCATATGACAATGTTGTTATTCCTATTCTTAAACGCAAGTTGATTGAATTAAATGTACCATGTTTGCTTGTTGACTTTATTATTAACATCCTTTCGGTAAGATCCATATCCTTAGTTGTTAATAACACCACAAAATACACCCGTAACGTTTTTAAAGGTCTGCCTCAAGGTTCGGTGCTTAGTCCGATTTTATACAATATTTACACTCATGATCTTGAGCCGTTATTTGCTGATCGGATAAATATCTTACAATACGCTGATGACTTACTTTTGTATGCTGTGGATAGCTCTATTGATCATGCTTGCTCTACATTAACTAGTTCTCTTGTAACTTTAAAGACATGGTTAAATAATAATGGTCTGGAGTTGTCTACTGCTAAAAGTCAAATTGTAGTATTTTCTAGAAAACGTATAATCCCTCCAGTAAATGTCATTTATAATAGTCAAACATTACCTGTTGTGAGTTATGCAAAATTTCTCGGTGTTATTTTAGACAGTAAACTTTCAGGTGTTCATCATTATGAACACGTAGTTACTAAATGCGAAAAAATACTTAATATGATGCGATGTCTCTCAGGAGTATGGTGGGGGGCACATCCATTTTCATTGAAGCTTTTATATAATGCACTAGTTAGATCTGTATTAGATTATGGCACATTTTTGTTGGAAGGTGGTAGTTTGTTAGGCTTAAATAAACTTGATGCTATACAGTCTAAAGCTCTACGTATCATTTTGGGTGCAATGCGTTCTAGTCCAATAAACGCATTACAGGTAGAGTGCTGTGAGCCACCGTTGAAATTAAGACGTCAATTTTTAAGTGATCGTTTTCTATTTAAATCTGTTCAATTTAGTAATCATCCACTTCATTCAAAACTACGAAAATTACTTGAATGTATTAACTCATCTAATTACTGGCGTCATAAACCCATTCCTTGTATAATTAAAAGCTATCGCAAATTTCTATCCATACAAACTTGCTTATATCGCACGCCTTCTTTACCGTTATTTGAATCCCAATTTGATTCCTTGATTATGTTACCGGATGTACGTTTTGACATTGGCTTGAGTAAGCACGACGTTGAGGGTAATATTAGTTTTATTGCAAGTGTGGATGAGGAAAATTGGTACGACTTTAACTACATTTTTACAGATGCGTCGAAATTACCTTCAGCTGATTATGTTGGCGTGGGTGTTTATTATGCTCAGCTTAAACTAGTGCAAAAAATCAAGCTTCCTCCAATTTCTTCAGTTTTTACTGGAGAATGTTTTGCTATTCTTAAAGCATTAGAGTTAATTTTACTGATGAAGTTAAAGAAAACAGTAATATTTTCAGACTCAAAAAGCGCTCTCCAGACGATTACTAAATTCCCATTTAAGTTAAAACCTATTTATCCAATTATAATTGATATTCGTAATAGATTGCATTTGTGTACGTCTAAGGGACTCTCTGTTGTGTTTGCTTGGGTTCCCAGTCATTGTGGAATCAGGGGTAATGAAAAAGCCGATGTATTGGCTAAAGAAGCTATGCAGGATGGTGACATGTATCCATATAAAATGTATTCCCACGATTTGGTTACACTGCCTAAGGTTTATCTTCAGGATTCCTGGAATAGCCTTTGGGCGGATAGTGGCCAATTAAAGGGAAAATCATATTATAAGATTCAACCAACTATTCCAGTAAAACCATGGTTTTCGAGAGTAAAGTGCACTAAATTGATAACTTCTATTATATCTCGAATGCGATTAGGCCATGTATGTACTCCTTCCCATTTGGCGCGCCTTCATATTGTAAATACTGACATTTGTGAATGTGGATTGGATGTAGGTGATTTGGATCACATATTTTTCGCCTGTCCTCGCTATGACCGTTCTTCTTTTTTCCTGTCCCTCCAGTCTCTCAAAGTCCCTTTTCCTACACGTATGTCCTGTCTCATTATGAATCCTTTTGTTTATTGTAATGTACTATCTTCATTTATTTTATGCAATAATATTAAAATATAACCATTTATATATTCCCTTTATAGATATTTATCTACTTATTTATTTACTTGATCTTACCTCTACCCTGTCCTGTCTTTTCCAAATTATTCCGTTGAAATTATTTAAGCGCGTTTAGTTTCCCAAACTTGACACTGGCACAAAGTTAATCTAGTGCCATAAAAAAAAAAAAAAAAAAAAAAAAAAAAAAGTAGTTTTTTTTTTTTTTTTTTATGAAGTTATGTTGTTTATAAACAACTTCATCTTCGAAACCCTCTTAGGCTGGCCGCACACGCTCGGTTTCCTGATAAGGTTTCCTGATTAAGAGAATTCAGATTCGGAATTACGCGTGACTAGCGCAAACATCCTTTTTTTGTATCCCCAACGCACTGAACGATTTCCGAAACGACCGTCAGGTTTTTAATAGTACGGACGGACGTGTTATTGAACATTTTGTATGTAAGCGGAACATTCAGTTTTCCGAATCTGAATTCCTGATCAGGAAACCGAGTGTGTGCATCCAGCCTTACTGCTGGCTCTGGCCATACTCTGGCAAAGGCACGGAGACAAATCCGTGGGCAAAATAAAAAGGACTGTAAAAAAAAATGCAACAAACGCATTATTTTTTACTCGGAAATAGGCTGTATGCACGTAGCATCTGTCTTTTAAAAAATTAAACTCACCTGTCAACATGACAGATGTATGACAGACATTTCTGAAAATTGGGTGTTTCGAGATTTTTGAGATAGCATCATTTTGTGCCTAAAATAAATATAAAATGGGCAACGCAAGTGCAAAAGCCGTGGACGTGAAAATACCAGAGGCGCCGGCACCAGCGAATGCGGAGAAGCCCAAGCTCAAGCCGTGCTGCGCGTGTCCTGAAACCAAAAAGGCACGGGACGCATGGTAAGTTATTTTGGTAGTTATTCACACTTCTTTATTCTTTATTGCGCAATTAAGTGTACCTGTGCTATTTATATAGGTACTTTAAGCTAGCAGGTTTTGGAGACCGAAGTGCTTTATAGGTTAAGTCAAACGGAGATAATTGCTTAGCAAAGTGACCTTGACGGTCTAGGTTTCGCCGGCGATTTCAGTGATAATGGTTGATAAAAATCTGTACATATCACTTTTAATACGTACGTCCATTTCTAGATTCTACACATCCGTACTGTTCATTGAAACAGTTTAAAACCTATACAAAAAAATACAATTTCTGTTCTCTTATCCACATCTCAACCCAACCTATATTTTCATAATTTTATTTCTGTTTTTCAGTATCATTGAAAATGGAGAAGAAAACTGCGGCCTCCTGATTGAAGAACACAAAGCTTGTATGCGAAAGATGGGCTTCAACATTTAAACAATATTACTTGGTGTTAAGGTTATGAGGTTACAAGTTCCATCGAAAGAAAGAATGAGATGCGATGAATGAGAAGGATTTAAAATTAGCTTTTAGGACTTTTTAAAAGTTTCTTGTGCAAATAAAAGGAAGATTATCATATTAATTCCAATGATGATGACAAATAGTAACACCAAATGCCTGTTACATGATTGGCTGAAAGATCCACAGTGTTACTAGTACTTTGTATGCTATGTACAGCACAACTTTTTTTTTCTTCCAAACTAATGGTGACACATCTTATACAATGTGTTACAAAAAATACTAAAAAAAATAATATTCTTCATCACAGGCATTTAATTAAAATTTTTCCATCTCTAGTGTCAATTGACAGAACGGAAAAGTATTTGTACACCATTTATGCCTACATTTTTAAAAGAGATGTACCTGATGATGTTAGAAAATTTTTCTTTTTTGCCTTAATTACCTTACTTACGTATTAATAAACATAAAAAGGGATTAATCAGTATTTAGATATAACTATGGTATAAAGTACTTGTTTAAAAGCCAATTATTTACTTTTTTAACTAAAACTAAATTCTTCAGTAAGAAATTGACTTTAATCAGAAATAATTAATTAGTTTAAAGTATTTATGCCAAAAAAATAAAATTTAATTTAATTAAGTTTTGGATCACCTGTGTTTAGTAGAAATATTAGGAGCATTAGAATTTATTGGCATTACTTATTTATAAAACTTAGAATAATTTCACGTCAATGTTCAATGCATTTTTATCATGGCACTTTACAATCATCAATTACATTTAGTATTCAAAAATCATGTTGCGCATGTACTTGAAGTCAATAAATTAATAATTTCAATTTAAGTTTAGTAAATAAATACCTCATACGATACTTTATTTATTTCACACAAAAACAATAACATTATAGTAGATTTAAAACGCCACTAGGCAATAGGCTTTGAGCAATTTCTTCCAGGCAACCTAGCAATGTATTTTATCATATGGCTGCGTTCTTTCAAATTACTTATCATACCAAGTTAGGCTTTTTTAGATTTTTGTATATTTTGAACTAATTACATGTTGACCAAGAGATCTGTTAATACATTAGGTGTAGTTCTTCACTAGTGTCGGCACTAGCCTACCATCATGATTTGAATATTAGTCATAGTAACGGTTGTAAATAAATTATTGTTTGTTAAATAGAACTTTTATTTTTACACTTAACACAGGTAGAACGTGATCGCGATTTTTCAGCGTGTAACCTTGACGCCATCCGATCGCGGCCTGATATAGTCGTAGATAAGATAAGATAAGATACATATGTGTCGTAGATAAGATAAGATAAGACTAGACTAAGGTAGGACTAGTCCTAACTCGCTCTAGAGCGACTCGTGTTATTGCAAAAACCCTATCTTTTTCCAGTAAGATTGAGAAATGTTCTCACTATTGTCTAATTATCCGTGTTTTCGCAATATCCTTAGGGTTTTCGCGAAAATTCGAAATATCAAATCTTCCTACGACATATACACGTTAAATTGATGTTACTGACCCGTAAATGTGAGCAAGAGATCCGTTGGTAATGTTATAGGATCTGAATGTTACGAAGGCAAAGCTAAACTTAATTAAAATTAATTAATAATTAACTTAATGTTATTTAAAACATATGAAAATGACATGCCCAATATAAATAATAGTTGGCTCGCGTGCTTAGCTTCTCAATCTCTTCATCACGCCTCACCAAGTGTGCGTTAGCCCTAGTGCTATCGATATTGTAGGTAACCTACCACCTACCTACCCTCTATTTTTCGATTAGAACTCATATTGTGCTGTTATGAATAACAACAATACTCATTTACAAACATATTTACTCAGTTCATAGTACGACTGTTGTCCTTGCTCGACTTCTCTGGTCCTGATAAAAATTGTTAATAAATAAATCGCATTTAATAAAATACTTTTGTAATTAAAGCTACAGTAATATGCATGATAATGATAAGGGAAGTGCACAGACGTCAGGGCTCCAAGAAGGCTGGTCGTCACATAGTATAGACAGTGAGTAAGTACGTACGATCAACATCTGTCCACCTTGTGGGGGCCGCCCAACACGCCTTCCACCCCGAGGCCGCCATTCGAGAACCTTTCTTCCCCAGAGGCTATCGGTTCTCGTCGAGCTATGGTCTGGGACTCTGCTTTTAGGTTAGTGCTTGATACAAGGTGTTTTTGTGTCTGGCGATAGTTTACCGATTTTCTGGAGTGAATTTCTCTGTCTGATTCAGTCTAAGTTATTATTTGTGTTGTGTATTGTGTCTGTTATTATTATATCGTAAGTATTTATTGTGTTTGTCTTTATTTTTAAGTATTTATAATGGACGGTGATCCCCCCGATCCTGGGGGAGGTCTTTCCCTACCGTTCGCGTCATTTCCTTCCCTTGATCTTCCCAATGGAAAGGTTGATATTCCTGTTAGTATGGATGTTGACCAAGAATCTAGAAAACGTCAATCTTCCTCATCCGGTCTTTCTGCCCAACCTCAAAAAAAGGTGAATCCTTCGCAAGTGTCGAGCTCTATGCAATCCACTTACGTTCACCCTGATTTCGCGGATGATAAAAAAACTTATGGCCCTGCTGATTCAGCTCCTTTTATAGTTCATGTGAGCAAAAAAGTCTCTATCCCATCCGCAGGAACTGTCTTGCGCCCCATCAAGTTTGGACATTTTTTGCATTTTAATAAAATCCAAAATGTAACCCGAGATGGAGTTAAGAGGATTGGCAGAAACCGTGTTTCTGTCGAATTCTATTCTGCAGATGATGCTAACTCTTTTCTGTGTCACCCCGCTTTAGCAGCTGAAAATTATGAAGCCATTATCCCTTCATATACTGTCACTAGGATGGGCATTGTCCGTCATGTCCCCGTTGAGTGGACTCTTGAAGAGCTAGTTTTGTCAATTTCAGTCCCGGAAGGATTTGGTCAGGTTATTAAGGCTCGCCGATTAAATAGGAAAACCTCTGTTAATAACTCTACTGTTTGGGTTCCATCTCAAACTGTAGTTTTAACTTTTCTGGGCCAACGCCTTCCTGAACGTGTGTATTGTTTTTTTACATCTCTCCCTGTGGTTCCATATATTCTCCCATCCATACAATGCAATAAATGCTGCAAATTTGGTCATGTAATGTCCCAGTGCCGGTCTGCGGCTTGCTGCTTTGTTTGTGCTCAGCCTCATTTAGGCATGGAATGTACTAGCCAGTCTCCGATACCTACTTGTGTTTCTTGCTCAGGCCCTCATGTGGCCACTGACCCTTCCTGTCCAGAACATGCTCGACAGAAAACTATTAAATTAGTCATGTCCCAGGAAAATATATCATACACTGAAGCCTCAGCCAGATTTCCTCGTGTAAAACGCTCTTTTGCTGATACCGTCCGCTCCTCCCCATCTGTTTTCTCAACTCAGGATCAAGTCATAGCCTCTCCAATTCATCGGCCCACCTACTCCTCATCTTACAGAAAAACAGTAACCACTCCCAGACGTGCTCCGGCTCCAGCTTCTGGACCAGGGTACGACAGACGTGCTCATCAAGATATTGTCTCTTCTCCCTCTCATGCTCTTCCTAATGGAAGCGCTCTCTTGTCTAATTCTCCCTGCCCTAATGACAATCTCCTAGATCTTCTAATCTCCACGTTAATCTCTTTGGTTTCTCGTTTTGATGACCTCGAATTACCGAACAACATCAATGCTAAACTTACTAAGCTGTTCAACAAACTTTATCATGGCCAAGTTCCTTCAATGGAATTGTCATAGTATCCGACATAAGAAAAATGAGCTTATTTTCCTTATAAATAAATTTAACCCCGCTGTCCTGTCTGTCCAGGAGACATGGCTGGTGCCAGGGTCGCATTTTAGGGTCTCTGGTTTCTCATGTCTCCGGGACGATAGGGCAGATGGATATGCTGGATCTGCCATTCTGGTGTCCAGATCAACCACTTTTTCACAGCTTTCTATCCCGGCTCATAGTGACGCGATTAATGCTGTTGCTATTAGAGCTCTTAATTATACTTTCCTTTCTGTATATATTCCAGACCCTAGCCCATCCATTCTCTCTGAATTCAAAATCATCGTTGCTTCCCTTCCCTCTCCTATTATTATTTTAGGCGATTTTAATATTCATCACACTTCTTGGGGTTCTTACTTTTGTGACTCTAATTCCTTCCTTTTCTTAGATTTATGTGATGAGTTGGATCTCTGCATCATTAATGATGGCTCTCCCACTCGAAGAGTGTCTCCTACTCAAAATAGGAAGAGTGCTGTTGACTTGACTTTAGTCTCTCCTTCAATTGCGTCCCTTTTCTCTTGGAATGTGCTGGCTAATTCTCATGGCAGTGATCACTTTCCCATCATTATTTCCTCTCCTGATTCTGTTCTAATTTCAACTCCTCCTCGTCCTCTTCTAAAATATAATCTCTCCAAAGCTGATTGGCCTGAATATAGATCAGTTTTAGATCAGGAGTTATCCAACTTTCCTGATATCAATGCTGACAATGTTCTTTCCCTTTATGATATTTTTAAAAATTGTCTTCTTTCGGCCGCTAATAAAGCTATCCCTTTAAAAAATTGTCATAGAAATAAAATTCCTTCTGTTCCTTGGTGGGATCGTGAGTGTTCTGAGGCTTGTAGGTGTAGGAAGGATGCAGAAGTCCTTTACTCATCTTCTATGACCATGGAGAACTTTATTGAGTACAAAAAAACCGCTGCAAGAACATCAAGAGTTTTGTCAGAAAAGAAAAAATCTGGTTGGCAAGGATTTTGTGAATCTCTCTCTCCCTCTACTCCCCCTTCCATGGTTTGGAAAAATATGAGAAGATTTCGTGGGGCCCTTTCTTATGTGAATATATCATCCAATGACCCTTCTGGTTGGATTGACCTTTTTTGTAATAAAATTGCTCCTCCTTCTGTCCCAACCCTGGATGAACTTTCTTTTTGTTCCTCTCTTCCTTCTGAATCAAATAATAGATTTGATGCTCCCTTTTCATGGGAAGAATTTCTGACTGTTCTTGACGGTCTCAGGGATTCTTCTCCTGGAGTTGATGGGATCCCTTATTCCTTTATACTTAAAAGCAGTATTTCTGCAAAAAAGATTCTGTTGTCTATTCTTAACTTTATATTTCTTACTGGTATTCCTCCGGAGGAATGGAAGACCCAGATTATTTTGCCTATTCTTAAGCCGGGTAAGCCTGGCGATGATCCGTCAAGCTATCGTCCCATTGCTTTGTCATGTACTATTGCAAAACTTTTGGAGCACTTGGTCAAGAATAGACTTGAATGGTTTGTGGAAAGCAAGGGCATCCTGGCACCAAGTCAGTTTGGCTTCCGTAAGGGCTTCAGCACCATGGACAGTCTAAGTATTTTTTCCACTGATATTCAGGTTGCTCTTTCGAAGCGGGAGTCTCTTGTAGCAGTTTTTCTGGATGTGTCTGCCGCCTACGACAATGTCTTACTTCCGGTGCTCAGGCAGAAGATGCTTAATCTGAGTATTCCTGTGAGGTTGGTTAATTTTGTTTCAGGTCTGTTCTCGTCCAGGCTAGTTTCTGTTAAATTTCAAAATTCTTTTTTCCCCCCCAGACTTGTCTGGAGGGGTCTCCCTCAAGGGTCTGTATTAAGCCCTCTTCTTTACAGTATTTATACTTATGACTTGGAGCTCTCTGTAAATTCATTTTGTAATGTCTTGCAATATGCGGACGATATTGCACTTTATTACTCCTGTAATGATATTTCTGAATCTTCTTCCCGTCTTAATTCAGCCATTTCCTATCTTTCTGACTGGCTTTCTAATCATGGTCTGTCTATCTCTATTCAGAAAAGTAGCGTTGTCGTTTTTTCCCGCTCCAGATCTATCCCTGATGTCTCTATTTCTGTCAATCATCAGGTTTTCCCGGTTGAGGAGAAGGCGAAATTTTTGGGTGTAGTTTTTGATTCCAGGATGTCTGGGGTCCATCACATAAATTATGTTGTCAAAAAGTGTGAAAAGAGCATCAATGTCATTCGCTCTTTATCTGGAGTCTGGTGGGGTTCTCACCCGTACACCCAGAAACTTATGTACAATGCTCTTGTCAGAAGTCACTTGGACTATGGTTCGTTCCTGCTCGAGCCCTGTAACAAGACAGCTCTGAACTCCTTGGACAAAGTCCAATCCAAATGTCTTCGCATTGTTGCTGGAGCTATGAAGTCGTCCCCTATAAATTCTCGCCACCTGAAGGTGGAATGTTGCGACCCTCCTCTTTCCTTAAGACGACAATATCTTTCGGATAGGTTTTTTTTCAAGCTTATTCAATTATCTTATCATCCTCTTATGTCCAAACTGCACCAATTAGCTGACTTCATATCTTCTGGGAGCTATTGGAAACACAAGGATCCTCCTTGTCTTTTTAATAGCTTTAGAAAATACATCAGTCTTCCTTGCCCTGTTTCCCAAAGTAAACTCTTGCCCCTTTTTGAGACTTCTTTTGAGTCTATAATTTTTCAACCTAACATCTACTTGGATATTGGTATTGAGAAAGATTCACCTTCGGCTAATTCTCAACTTAATAAGTTCATCTCTAAGAACTGGAGTGACTGGCTAATTATGTATACAGATGCTTCTAAGCTTTCTGAACGTGGGTGTGTCGGTGCCGCTGTTTGGATTCCTAAATATAGCATCATACTTAACTTTAAATGTCCATCCTTTTCATCTGTTTTTACTGGAGAAGCTATTGCTATTCTTGAGGCTATAAGTTACATCATATCGCATAAACTTAATAAAACTGTCATTCTATCTGATTCCAAAAGCTGTTTACAAGCTATTTTGTCAAATCAATTCCGATGTAAATCTAAATTCCCTTTTATTTTAAAAATCAAGCAGCTCCTTTATTCCTGCTATTCATTGGGTTACCAAGTTATTTTAGCCTGGATTCCCAGTCACTCTGGGATAACTGGTAATGAGACTGTGGATCTCTGTGCCAAAGACGCCACTGTTTCTGGTTGCCTCGACCATTTTAAAGTCTATCCTTCTGACCTTGTCCCGTTGGCTAAGCAGGGTTTGTTCTGTCAGTGGGATATTCATTGGAAATCTCTTAGCTCTACTAAAGGCAGATATTATGCTGATATCCAAGGCTGCATTCCTCATGTTCCCTGGTTTTTCAAGTTTCGGAAAGCCAATAAACGCGTCACTTCAGTGGTTTGCAGACTGAGACTCGGTCACTCTTGTGCTCCTGTCCATTTATTTAAACTCCACATCAAGGACACCTCTATTTGTGAGTGTGGGCTGGACGAAGGATCCTTGGACCATATATTTTTTAACTGCCCCAAATTCTCTTCCTCCCTTTATGACCTTCTTCCTTCTGACATCCCTCGCCCTATTAATTTTAAAAGTCTTTTATCCCACGTTAATAGTCCTTTTGTTCATATTCTGTGTGATTATATTTACAAAAATAACATCAGATTGTAACATATTAAATTTTGTTTGTCCTTACTATTACTAACTATACTAACCTTTTAACTTATATTGTGTTTGTCTTTTGTTCTAGGTGTTTCAGCAGACCGGTTGCCATAGCTAAAATTTCTTCATATATATATATATATATTTTTTTTTAATTTTTTAATCTTGTTCTCTCACGAAGCCTATATCCAAGCAGAGTCATCAATAAAACTTGACATTGGCGAAATCACCACGGAAACGCCATTCACCCAAGAATTGAATTGAATTGAATTGAGCTATGGTCTGACCATTGCCACTTCCACTTGCTTATCCTGAGAGCTATGTCGATGACCTTGGTCTTCGTATATCCTCATTTCTGATTCGATCAAGCAGAATCCGAGCATAGCCCTCTATCGCACGCTGGGAGACCCTGAGTGAGCCTGTTCAGATCAATAGTTAGCGACTATGTCTCTACGCCTAAGGCCCGGTTTCCATCAGGAGAGGAGGTGTTTGAATAAGGGTTGGGCCACACTTATCGACGGCGATGGACGGTTTGCCTATATACAAAACGCGCATTTAGTATGGAACTCCTTTCGCATCGGACGCGGCGAAAGATGCGAAAAGATTTCCATACTAAATGCGCGTTTTGTATAGGCAAACCGTCGATCGCCGTCGATAAGTGTGGCCCGACCCTAACCAATCAGATTTTGAAGCTAAGCGGAGAGGAGATGTGGAAATAACGAAATCTGATTGGTTATTTAAACACATCTCTTCTCCTCTCCGCTTTGGTGGAAACCGGGCCTTATACGTACAGTTCTAGTCAGGTAATAACATTCCTTTTTTGGGCAGTCGTCGTGTAAAAAAACTGTTTTGTGTTTCATTCGGCCGAGATCTTATCGAAGGCCGAGATGATGAACAAGTCCTGTCAAGATGACAAACACTTAAAGTGCCCCAACCCAACCCCAAGTGTCTCCCATGTCAGGGTAAAATTGAATGCTATGTTGTTACTTGTTGTGTTAATTTATTTTATCTGTTACTGTAGAAGCTCGAACTGCGGTAAATTCTAACATTTACTTACCTACCATGCCTTATAGTAAATAAAAGTCAAAACTTTTTGCTAATCGTTTACTACGGACTTTTAACAGCATTCACTTTGTCAGCTCATAACGTCCCCTCTGAGGGGCTCGAGTCTACCCTGATTATATAAAAGGTTGCCTGGAAGAAATTGTTACCTTAGCAATAAGGCCGCCTATCTGTACACCGCTTCATTTATCTTTTGTACTTTCAAGCTATATCCTTGTGTGCAATAAAGTATATTCTATTCTATTCTGTAAAGTGACTACCACCTGCCCAGTGCGGGTTTGTCGCCTTCACGCACAACCTTAGAATTCCTTTTTTTCGTGCAGATTTCTGGCGATGGTTTTCTTCACTGTGAATGTCTGTAAAAGTCTGAAACTTGAACATTTAGCACTGAAGAGTTCGGTCTTCTACAGTATCATATCCAAAACCTCTATACCTCCCTTTGCCTATAACCTAAGTATCTATTCAAGCACACTCTTTAAATTTCCAATTAAGATTCCCCTGCATGCTTGAGCCCCCCGGGCTGAGTCGTTCTGACGGCAAGAGACCTGACGGCTTGACGTTGGTTCCCTGGCAGCGGGGCAGAAGCCTGATTTGGGACGCGACTTGCGTCAACACGATTGCCGCATGTCATCTCAACCACACTTCTCGTGTGGCTGGAGCAGCGGCCGAATTAGCAGCCCAAAAAAAACATAAAAAATACAGAGAGCTCAGCTCATACATTTTTATACTGGTGGCGGTTGAGACATTGGGTCCCTGGGGCGCGGAGGCAACAAAATTCCTCAGGGAGATTGGCTGCCGTCTTAGGGAAAGAGGTGGCGACCCCCGCTCCGGGTCGTTTCTGGCGCAAAGCTTGTCCCTGGCAGTCGGTTTGCCCGCTCCCTTCGCCATCTGCGGGCGCACGGGCCTCGGCGCAGACATGATGACTCGTCGCGCGGGCTATGTTGGCCGTCTCTGTCGCGACTCTGGGTCGGATGGCTTAGCGCCCGTACCGCGTACCTCGCCCGGGGCTTGCCGCTGGTGGCAGACCGGGTTCGGACACGGCACGAACAAACCACCCTCCCCGGCGAATCAGAGGAAAGGAAGAACGGCGTTCTGCGCCAGGGGGTGAGTGAAACCCTCTGGGCGCAACTCGGGGACGCTTGCGCAGCAAGCGTACCGAGTCTGCAAAAACAAATTTTGGGTCGCGCGAACAGGATATTCGTTTCGGCGTTCAATCAAAGTGGCCATACGCGGGCTTCCACTAGGAGCGGAGCCCGCAGAGATCATAGACGCCCTCCAAGAAAAGGGCTTCTCAGCCACGTACGCGAAGGCAATCCAGGGGCGAGCAGGACGCCCGGGCTGCATCTACTTCGCGGAAGTGGCCAACGCAAACGCCGAGAAGGCCCAGGAGCTCTACGCCATCTCGGAGCTCCTATACATGCCAGGCATCACCATCGAAGCCTGGCGTGGAAAGAAGGGCGCGCCGCAGTGCCACCGCTGCCAGGGCTTCAGGCACTCGTCAGCCACCGCCCCGTCCGCTGCGTGAAGTGCGGGGACGAGCACGCAGCCCACGCATGCCCACGGCCACGGACGGACCCGCCTACCTGCGCCAACTGCAAAGGGGACCACACGGCCAATAACACCAAGTGCCCCGTGTTCGCCCGTGAGAGCCGTAATAAGAAGGCCGGCATCGCCCCTCGTACCGGGGTGGGGAAGCCAAGAGTGGTGGACCCCGCCACCGTCAAGGAGACGGCGGTAAACACGCTCATGGCCCCAGCAAATGACGCCCCTCCCCGTGGCTCCAGCACTGGGGGGAAGAAGACGAAAGGGAGGAGGAAGGCGAAGGCCCCGCCCTCCACCGCACCATCTCAGGCACCAGCACCTGCTGCATTACCATCAGCAGACTCCGACCTACGTGCTACGTTGGAGCTGCTACAGCAGGTGCTCTCCGCCGCGCTCTCAGGCGGCGCCATAAACACCACGGCCCTCAGGACAGCCATCCCACCACCGGTCACCAATGGCTGACAAACTGAGGGTCGTCCACTGGAACGCCGAAGGCCTGCGCACCAAGATCAGGCTGCTGCGCACGTTCCTCCGGGAGCAGAACGTGGATGTGGCGCTGATTAGCGAGACGCATCTGCGGCCCACCGATGCGCTGAAAGCGCCCAACTACGTGTGCTACCGGAGGGACCAGATCTCACCACAGGGAGTCGCATACCGGGGGCTTGCCGTCCTGGTGAAGAGACGGCTAGTACACCAGGAGATCGACGACGTCCAGCTGTCGTCGTTGCTCGCCCTCGGTATAGAGACCCACTACGGCGGGAGGGACCTGCGCCTCTTCGCCGTGTATCGACCGCCAGCTGACAGGTTCCATGCCGAAGACGTCCGCACGCTACTCCGTGACCCCGCTCCTACCATCTTGGCGGGGGACTTCAACGCGAAGCACACGGCATGGAACAGCAGCAAGATCACTGACGCCGGGCGCTTACTCCACCAAGACTCCCTGGACCACGACTACGATGTCTTTGGGCCACCGGAGGCCACCCGCCACGACCCCAGGAGCCCTCTCTACGACGACGTGCTAGACATCGTAGTCACCAAAGGCATCCGCTGCCCGCCCCTTCAGGAAGTCCTGGTGGACTTACCCTCAGACCACCGACCAGTGCTGCTGGTCTTCGACGACCTACCAACCCGTGTCGCCCCGCCAGCATCCAGATCCCGTACAAACTGGGACGCCTTCGCCGGGGAGCTCGACGAAAGGATCCAGCCGATGCCTGTCTCCACGAGTGCCGACGTAGAAGCAGCCGCAGAGGAGCTGTCGTCGTCAATCCGGGCCGCGCTTGACACCGCCTCCACCACCATTCCGGCAGGAGAACGGCTCTCGCCCCTACCTGTCCGGATTCAGGAACTGATCAAGGAGAAGCGCGAAACCCGGAAAAGATGGCAGCATACTCGGTTCCCTCCTCTCAAGACGAAGCTCAACGAGTTAGTTAAGAGAGTGAGGGAAGAGCTCAGCACATACGCAGCCGACAGCTGGGACCGGCACCTGAGAGAAGTGGAAGAAGAAGAGGCCCCTTCCGTCCATCGCCTCTGCCGCCAGCTGTCAAACACGCCCGCACCCGTCCGACTACTGCTGGACGCGCATGGCCGGACTCGCTACAAGGCTGAAGAGAGGGCCGAGATCTTCGCCGATAGTCTGGAGAATCAATTTAAGCCGAACCCTACGGAAGACGTGGGGCACGTAGCAGCAGTCGAGAAGCACCTGGAGGAGTACTTCGCAGCGCCGATCGGGGCGGAAGAGGATGGCCTCTTTTTCACGCCGAGCCAGGTGCAGCGAGCTCTCCAACGGTTGAAGACCAAGAAAGCCCCGGGCGCGGACAGGATCCCAAACGCCGCCCTTCGTCACCTGCCACGACGCGCTGTCGCGGCAGTGACACGGCTGTTCAACGGGATATTACGCTCGGGCCACTTTCCCTCCGCTTGGAAGCTCGGCCGGGTTATTATGCTCCCCAAACCCGGCAAAAACATCAAGCGCCCAGAGAGTCACCGCCCGATCACGCTGCTCTTCAACTTCGAACATCCAAGGTGTTCGAAGACCTCCTTCTCCTGCTGCTGAAACCCCACGTCGTGCCCAGACCGGAACAGTCCGGCTTCCGCGCGGAGCACTCCACGACCCTCCAACTGGCCCGTGTCCTACACTTCATGGCGATGGGCCTCAACAAGAGAGAACAGACCGTCGCCGTACTGCTGGACATGGAGAAGGCTTTTGATAGAGTTTGGCACGAGGGCCTGGTGTTCAAACTCTCCAAGACAACTGCACCCCGACGCCTGGTCAAGATAGTGGCGAGCTTCCTGGAAGGGCGGAGCTTCCAGGTGGCCGTGGAGGACGCCCTATCAACTCCGCGCCCGATCCTCGCCGGAGTACCCCAGGGGAGTAGGCTGTCCCCCTTCTGCTACGCTGTGTACACAGATGACATCCCCGTCGTGGATGACGCCAAGCTGGCTCTTTTCGCCGACGACGCAGCCTACCTGTGCGCGTCGTACAAACCGCACCACGCCGTCGCGAAGATCCAGCGGACCCTCGACCTGCTGCCCGACTGGCTCTCCAGATGGAGGATGTCAGTCAACGTGCAGAAGACCCAGGCCATGATCACCGGGCTCAGCCGCCTCCCAGAAAGGGTCCGGTTGATGGGACAGCCTGTCGATTGGTCACCCTCGGTGAAGTACCTAGGTGTGACCATCGACAAAAACCTGACGATGCGGAGACACGTGTCCAATGTGGTGGGGCAAGTGAAGTCTGCCAGAGCGAAGCTGCGTCCAGTCCTCGACTCGCGCCTTCCCCTGCGCACGAAGCTGGGGATCTACAAGACGTACCTACGCACGCGGCTCACATACGCCGCGCCGGCATGGTACGCCCTGGTCCCGGAGCCGACCAGGAACGCCTCAGAGCACAAGAGAACAAGAGCCTGCGTATGATCAACGGCGCCCCATACTTCGTGCGCAACTCCACCATCCTGCGGGACCTGGAGCACGAGAACCTGGACGCCTTCATCGCTCGCCTGGCAACCACAATGTTCGAACGAGTGGACCAGTCCTCGTTCGAGCATATTCGCGGGATTGCCCCACAACATGGACGCCCACCGGACACAAGGTCGAAGGCTCTCCCCAGGGAGCTCCTACTGGCGATAAGCGCCGAGGAGGAGAGCCCCGCATCCCAGACATGAGCACCACAACCCAAAGATGGCCACAGATCCACCATCCAAAGATGGCAACGGCTTTTAAGCCTAACCCCGTGCCCGGTCCTCAGTAGAGGACCGCGAGGACAGCCCCAGCCAGAGCCGCAAGGCTGATGCTGGCTCCCGTCGCCCACAGCAGGCGATTGAGAAGACCCAGGTATATCCCTGGCAGTCCAGCGTGGCAACGCGGCGAGCATTCTGGGAAGCTTTGCTCCGGGAACGGTTCGGAGAGGTTTGTTAGATATTTAAGGTTTGTTTTTTTTTTTCTTTGTTTTTTGTTTATGTTTGTGTTTTTATTATCTCGTTATTAAATATTTTACGATAAAAAAAAAAAATTAAGATGATTGAGTATACCTACAAATATTAGGTACATACTTACCCATAAATGTTATATTTATGTAAATAAATAAGTAACTTTAATTACTTATCTACTTAATGATGAAATTAATAATATCGATTGCATCAGAAGATCTTTTGTTTACTTTACTTATTAATGATGAAATTTTTAAATAAACTTTCCTTTTTTGAAGGAATGACAATTTAAACCCTTTTTTATTTTTCTTAATAGAAAACCTTACGAAATGGGTAGGTAAGTAAATAAAGGAAAAATATTTAAAGTGTTATTTATTATTATTTATTACTTATAAAATAATAATCATAATAATAATAATCATAATAATATATATCATATAAATAGCACATAGTAGTTTCAGGAAACTAATTAGAATGTTATAATGACGAAACAAAGATAGTGATTGCGTCAGAAGTTATCAGTAGTTAGTGTAGTTATAAATCAAAACTATTATTAGTGACGAGTACCAGTTACTTATTGATTACTTTCGACGTCACTTTAAGAAATGCATCGAACGCTTTTCATAATATTCTACCTCTTCACACCCCCGATCCCTTGTGATAAGGTTAACAAAAAAGTTTAGTGACATTTTTTATCTTTTTTCTAAAAAAAAATCTAAGTTTTTAAACCTCATAACTCCGCCATTTTGAAAACATTCAAAAACCTGAATCGATTACAGAAATCTAATAATTATCGAACCTACTCAAATTTCACGAGAATCGGTTGAGAAACGCGACCTGTACTCGAGAACACCAGTTGGACATCCGAAAATCCGGACAGCATATTTGCACGAAAGCTGAAACGGAGACGCTTCGAGCTCGCTTGGCTAATAGGCAATAACATAATAGAATGTCATAAAATATTAATAATAACATTCGTTTTACAAAAATAGTTCAGTGCTGAAAGCACAACTGAAATCCTACCAGCTGCGCCAAATATTAAAATCAATGCAAAATTATTTTTGATTATTTTGTTTACTTTACAGTTTATTTACTTTACTTTAAATACTCAACTAAATTATTATCCTCTGAAGCATAACAATGCTCGTATTATGATAATAACACCAAAGTATGCTTGTCTCAACAACTTGACCGAAGGACGTAGAATTTTCTTATTTATTCTTTCACGGGGATCCAAAACACGTACGTTATCGCGATCCTAACGAAATAGGTATTTAGGAAAATATTTGCTATCGCTCGTGCGCTCATGCCCCAATCCAATCGTGCGATAGAGAGCGTTGCAGCTCGCGACTGACAATAGGTACTTTTCTCGATGAAATTCCCATTTCGGGAGAAAACGGTTTCATCACTTTGTTTTTGATGTCGATCGTTTCAGCACAATATATTCTAGGTTCATAGGATTCGCTTTTAAAAAAAAATACATTGGTTTTGTTCAACGAATCGGCTTAATTCGACACAGTTTTAATCACAAAAATTACGTTACTTGAGGTGCCTATAAGTTTGAATCTATAGCAAATTTTTTAAAAAAAGGTAAAGCTGTAAACTTAGTCATTCATTGTGTAAATAACATACTAAAAAATCATGGAGATTGGAAAATATTTAGAAGTGGATAAACGTTTTCTCTTTTTGTATGGACGAGCACGTGCTATTCTTCCCTCTAAATTTCTCAATTCCCCTAAGATATCTATTATCTATTATTCTTATCTATCTATAAAAAAAATTATTTCACTAAATTCATTGTTGGGACCATAATTTATTTGAAGTAAATATTTGTAACTTTTATCGAAGTTTATCTCTGTGTAAGGATCAAGGCAAATCACCGGCTGCGCAGGCGCATATCAATAACAAATAAGTAAATAGCAATGAACCGACGACAGCAACACGATACTTAACATGACGCATATGCAGATATGCTAATTGAAAATTAAAAGAGTTTGATTTTATGTTCGACTGAATACTACGATTATGTGTTACTTTTTTATATCGAACTAATTTTGGTATGCATGAAAAGTCTATATTTATTACCAGGTTGGTTGATAATGTTATTAACGTCGCGTCGGTGGCCTAGAGGCTAGGACCGCTGCCTCCCGTCCGGGAGACGCGGGTTCGATCTCCACCACGTACCAATGTGTTTTCGAATTTCGAATTCGTATGTACGTTTATTCGACTCTCTTACGGTGAAAAACATCGTGATGAAACCTGCACACTCTTGCGAAGAAATTCAAAGGTTGTGTGTGAAGTCGACCAACCCGCACTGGGCCAGCGTGGTCGACCAAAGCCTAATCGCCTTAATTCAGGGTAGGCTCAAGCCCCACGGTGGGGACGTATATGAGCTGACGCAATGCCCACCAGGATAAGTCGAACCCAAAATATCCGTGAAGAGAGTCAAACACTCTATCAATATAATGCCTGGCAAAAAAAGCTTTTCCTTAACATATTATATTGAACTGAACAGAATAAATAGCGATCAACTCCGGCGCACCCCCACTATATCTCGCGGATGCGTCAGTTGTTGAGTCAAAATTGCATCTCGAGACGCGCTGCGTTTAATTCACAGTAAAAAATAAATCGAATAAGTTATTGGTGCACTTTTAAATTATTAACATCGCGCATTATATCAAAAACGAAAAATAAGTGTAATTTTTTGGAGTTAATTGTATTTTTCGATTTTATTTTGTAAGTGTACTTACGTTTATTTTTCATGTTTTGTTTTTTATTTTCACTTATGTAATTATTTCCTGTAGAATATTAACGTTTAACTTATGAGTGTCGTGATAAAACAACGATGGTAAAATATACCACGATACCCATAATAAATAATTTAGTAACTTTTTGGCAGTATATTCGACGGCGCATATTCGGAGTACTCCGACTGTGAATATTGTGAAGAAAGGAGAACACAACTACATAACAAATTCGCTTACAAGTAAGTTTCGTAAATTAATACTGATATAGTCTTCGTCATCGTGTGGGTAGTAAGGTCGACAACCGACCTCACAAACCCTGGTGTCAGTGTTATAGAGCCGCCAAAGGCCACTGACTTGGCTCGTGTAACGACTAGATAGTAGCCGAGACCAACGGCTTAACGTGCCTTCCGAAGCACGGAATCATCTTTCTTTTCTTTTCGGACAAAGAGATTTTTGCTTGAAAGTGTCCCCACCGGGAATCGAACCTGGAACTTCCGTAATGAGCGGCGAAATCTCAACCACTTGGCCACGGAGGCTGTTAATATTTATTTCGTGTCAATTTTCTTTATTATTCAACCCACATAGGAATGAAAGACAACTTCGCGGACAATCCTGCAGGATTGGGAGGTTTTGGGTTCTATTCTCGCGGGCATGTAAATATTTAAATGATGAGTTCATAGATATCTATATATTCTGGGTGATAGTTCTGGTTGTCTATAGAATTTATCACTAAGGAATCCTGTTAGTGGAGACCTGATCTGCTATTTCATTTGAAAAAATTAAAATTAAAAGATTGATCTTTGCCAAATACACGAAAGACTACGATTGGAAAACTAAGTACCTATGACAGTTCAAATTCTAAGGTGCGGACGCTACCTATCAATCAATCAATCAATCAATCAATCGGCCTGTTGCATTCCACTGCTGAACAGACACTACCCTACCCTAGGACGCTATCCTATATTTCAAGGTAATTAATTACTACGCCTTCATTCATACTGCCTTGTAACATACATCAGTCTTACTCACGGAGAAAGAAGAAAAGACAGTCACAATCAAGTTGTCTCTTTTACTCAGCGGTTCGTACCACCTGTCTCCAAGCAGCAAGCTCTTCATCTGCAGCCGCGTCATGATGCGGGAGACTGCTCCACTGCTGGGGTCGCCAGCTCCGGCACCGGTCTACAAGAGCATTACCAGCCACTCTGACTCCTTGGTATACCTTTCAAGACTATAACAACGATTACAGCCTCCCTAGATCTCGGATAGTCGTCGTCGTCGGCGGTCTAGTGGTTAGGGCCGCTATCTTCCGTCCGGGAGACACGGATTCTAAATCTTTTATGTTTTAAATAAATAGATTGACTTGGCAATCGCACTAAACAATCTAATTTAATATTATTACTTGTGAGATATAACTACATTGTGTTTTCGTGGGATGGCCAAGTCAATCTATTTATTTAAAACATAAAAGATTTTTAATATTACGGGGAAACTTCTTCAGTTCACCTTTAAGGGGAATTTTGACGACGACATCGGCCAATGACAAGATGTCGATTACTATTATTACTATTTTTTTTTTTTTTTTATTATGGTCACTATAAGATGTTGTTAGGTTAAGACAGAAGGACCCTTAAGTAGGGACTGAATAAATTAACCGACTTTGTATTACATGGATCTCACAACGTTTTACGGTAGAAGAACTGAGTTGCTAGACTTGGTTTTTTTACAAGTTATGTTTTTGATGGCATAGGTTTTTCTGTTAACAAAAATGACAAGTAATTTGTTCTGCTGAGTAATATATTGACAGACTGAATTTACTGAAGTAATATAGTTTTAGATAATAGTTTCCTTATGTACTAGAAATCTATTTTAAATTATTGACCGATAAATATGGGCACGCGCCACGTATCACATCTAATTTTAGAAGCTTATCATGCTTATTTGTACAGCTTACGTATGCAAATCTAAAACTAATAATACCTAGAAATCAACATCAACATCAACGGCCCGTTACAGTCCACTGCTGGACTATGAGCCTCCTCCACTTAAGTGGAGGGTTTTGCCATAATCTCCACGCTTGGCAGGCGGGTTGGAGATCGCAGATTAAAAGGTTACTGTATCAGAGAGCGCTGCTGACTTCCCTGTTCAATGTGTAGTCCCTAAGTCGCCTCTTACGACACCCACGGGAAGAGTAGGGGTTGGTGACAAATGTATTCTACTCTTCCGTCACCACACGGCTAAAAATAGAAATACCTAGAAATAGCAACTATCTATCTGTGTATCTATAAGTATTTGTAACCTAGGGTACAATAGGTAAGTATCGATAACGATAACACTACACATGCGATATGCCTTACAGAAAATAAAATGCTTTTTTGTGGTTTTAGAAATCAGAAATAGTACGTTCGTATAATGCGTGTTTCCTTACATAAAGTACAGTAAAACGGGGGGCGGTAGCCAGATGGGCGCTAGCTAATTTTAATTCAAACTCAAATAAATATCGTAGATGATTGTATTATGTCTTTTAGCACTCTCACACAGAAAAAACGTCTACTCGGTAACAACGTGACGTCCTGAGTCAAAACTGCAAAAAAGAACCATTTGTATTTCAAAATCTTTAAACTCTATCGAACTATACGAACAGCCAGTCCGCTCAAAGGAGGCCGCTCCTTACAGTACCTACTACATAAAGCTTTGTTCACCCCAGCGCCTTTATGTATGTATTTCTATATACTTGCAGGGCCCAGGAGAACTATCCTCAAATGAGATCCTCATGGACTACGGGAAGAGGCAGGAGAAACCTCTCAAACCGGAGTCCAAGAAACAGAGTTCGCTGGTCACAATGTACGTAACAATACAATTATACTTTATTGACATCAAAAAGTTACAGAAACACAGTACATATAAGTTGTAGAAGAGTCAAGAGGCGGCCTTATTGCTAAAGTAGCAATCTCTTCCAGGCAACCTTACGTAACGTATATAGTAATATAGCATTTGTCTCAACTTCTAGTTAATTTCTAGGCCAACTCACCATGTAGTCGGAGGTAAGTAGTTAGATCTTGTTGCTTTGACCTAAAGACTGACAATTCATCCCGTTCACAGATAAGGAAATGGGTTGGTTGAGTGAGGAAGGCTTGCCGTACTTCTTATCGTGTAGGTTGTAAGGTTGACTACCGACCTCACTAACCCTGGCTGGTGCCAGATCAGGTGTAAAGAGCCGCCAAAGGTCTAACAGGATTCATGTAACAACTTTTTTTCGTTTTATCTTAAAGAGCATTCCAAACCGCGGTTTATCCAGACCTAAAATTGAAATAAGTAATTTTTATTAATTTCATTTTTGTTTGGTATCCACCAGGTTTCAAACTGAAAACTTTCAGAACGCTCTATCACTAGGCCACGAAAGCCATTAACCGACCTCACAAAGCCTGGTGTCAGTGTTATAGAGCCGCCAAAGGCCACTCACTTGGCTCGCGTAACGACCAACGGCTTAACGTGCCTTCCGAAGCATCTTTCATTTCGGACAATCAGGTTGAATTAGAAAGAAAAGAAAGAAAGAATTAGCCTGCAATGTCCTAACCAAACTGGAGATAGTCTCACAAAGAGATATTTTTTTATTTTTTTTATTTAGGTTAACAAACAGTAACACAATACATTTTACAATCATAATAACATAGAACTTACAAACTTAATAATTGTGAGACCAACTACGTTAACCCCATATTACTATGAAATATAATCTAAACACAAAACAATGCCCAGCAGACACAGATTTTTGCTTGACAGTGTCCCCACCGGGAATCGAACCCGGAACCTCCATAATGAGTGTCGAAATCTCGACCACCTCGCCACGGAGGCCATTTATGGTAAACCTACATAAACATATTAAACATTACTCACTGTTACCAAAACTATTTCTTACAGATTCTCAGTATGGAATACGATCATGGGATCCTCTCTGCTGACGATGGCTTGGGGCGTGGAGCGCGCAGGGTTGCCAGCTGCTCTTCTCTTGTTCGCAGTCATGGCTGCCATCTGCCTCTACACAGCCTATGTGCTGCTCACTGTCAATAAATATCATGGTAGGTATAGTGTCATAACTCATATTATAACGTTCATAGACGACAAAATAAAGGAAAAACAAACCCCCACACTGCTGTGCCGTAGCTGCCACTCTGTTGCTGTTTCTGTTATACCCTGCTGAACAAAAGTCGTTACATCTACAAGAACTGGCTAATCAATCAGCCTATTGCAGTCCACTGCTGGACGTAGGCCTTCCCAAGAGCACGCCAAAGCGCACGATCACCCGCTTTCCTTATCCAGCCACCACCAGGGACCTTCCTCAGGGCATCAGTCCACCTGGCAGGTTTCCCGCGACTTGGTCTCCATTCGAGAACCCGTCTGCTCCAACGCTCATCGGTTCTGCGACAGACGTGGCCAGCCCACTGCCACTTCAGCTTGCTACAATTCTGGACGATATCAACAACCTTGGTCTTCTGCCGGATGATTTCGTAAATATAAGATAAATATCCTATAACACAGCTCAATTTTCTACAGGCAATGACATGTGTGAAGTTCCAGCGCTTTGCCGAGTTTTGCTCGGCCGGGGTGCAGAAGTAGTCGCCCATATCTTCAGCTTCATCGTACTGCTGGGAGCCAACGTTGTATACTGGATCCTCATCACCAACTTTCTCTACTTTACTGTCAATTACTTTCATGGTAAGCGGTTTAAAAGTTATTATATTTACAGATCACGTAGGTGGAAGAAGCAATGACCAATTACGTGTCTTGGTAATAATAGGGGATCGGACTGTGCCTAAGTTTACCATACTTTATGAATTATTTTTAAAATATAATTTAGATTAGTAGCAGACGATTCGCGAAGGAAAAAACAGAATGGGTTGAAAAACGAATTTAGAGTGATTTTTTAAAGTTTCAATATGTCTGTCTCTTTCAAAAACGATTTATTGTATGGAGATTATATGGCGTTACTAACAAATGACGTCACAGGTGGGTATGTGCCTCTCTGTCCAATCTTGAATTTCAAACCTTTATAACTCGGTCAATTTTAAAGATAGAGCAAACATTATTTTAGTGTTCGATAGCAGAAACTAAGAAGTTTGGATTTATAAAATAAAGAAAAAGTAGCCCGATCGAGGAGATGCAGATTTAGGCCCTGCCCCAGTTATTTATTTGTATTTTACTCTTAAAAAAATCAAGCCTTCTTCAGTCCTCCACGCCACAAGATGGACCAAAGATATGGCAAAAGTCACGAAAAGCTGCTGGATACGGGCAACACAAGACCGGTTATTGTGGACTGTCGATTCTTTTGAGATGATTAAGCACGATTATGTCCAATCGTGTTTTGGCTAATATGATGGAGCATTTTCACATCATCTCTGCATCCCTGCCCCCGCTACGCCCCCTTCTGAGAAGATGTTTGGCAAACACGTAACCAACTGATTCATATTTCACAGATTTAAACAGCTCCAACTCCACAGAGTACAACACGACTCTCCTCTGCCCGAAGCACGACGGAGTGAACGGCTCCCTCATCATCCCGGTGCTAAGAGAAGACTCTGCGTATTGGGGCCTGCATTCTACCGTACCGCTCTATGTGGTCCTCATCGTGTTTCCTCTGCTCAACTTTAAAGATGTCACGTTTTTCACCAAGTTCAACTCTTTAGGTAAGTTGAAAGATGACACTTGTTTCAGTACTTTCAGTGTCCTGTGAAATAAACCCAAAATTAGTCCTATGCTAACTTAAGCATCATCAGGGTTACCAATGGGAAATTCCCATTGATCAAATTCATGTAATTTTACAAAGTTTTACACTTTAGATAAGATTTAAAGCGACACCTAATTCTTTATCATCTAAAAGAAACCCAATTATTGACTTCAAGATGTCACTATCTTTAGTTGAATTAGTCTTATAGTTAACACGAAGGCTGCTAATCGACGCTACTCTCGTGTTTACATGGAATTACCGCTCGCTGCTCATGGACGCAATTGGCCGGGTGGCGCGCGCGCACAGGCGTTATGTTTACGAGTTTATAGGGTAGCAGTCAAAAACGATCTGGAAATACCGACACAGGGATAGCGTACCACTTCTCAGCGATGGCCACTAAGACTAACCTACGGGGTTTGTTCTCGTGCTGACGCTATATTTGACCCTGTGTTTCAGGAACCCTATCAGTCCTGTACCTCATAATCTTCGTGGTGGTAAAGGGCGCCATGTGGGGCGTCAATATCCCCACCACGTTCGAGCCGCACGCGGGAAAGGACGCCGCGGTGCTGAGTGGAATGCTGGCCTTGTCCTTCTACATTCACAACATCGTCATCACCATCATGACTAACAACGCCAAACAGGAGAACAATGTGAGTTCTAACCACGAAGCAGATGCACAGGTTCAGACTGATTGGATCTAGAACAACACCATAAGTTGGCGGCCTAGTTTATCCTGATCAAGAATATTAGAGTATAGATCGATCCCAACTACCGTATTACAAACTGTGCCCTTTGACTTGGTCAATGACCACTATCTACCTATATATTTCAAACGACTTATTATAAACTTTTCATAGCCAGGGTTTTTAGCCAAGAGCATTTTCAGACTACAGTCAGAGAATTGAGAACGAACCAAAGAGTGGTGTAACGTGTGTCCCTTTACAGCAAGATGTCCTACGTTTTGAAATGGGGCTCCACAATCACAGTGTTTGTAAACTGGTTTATGAACCCCGTTTTCCATGTATTATACGTGCTTGAGAGCGTCGGTGGTCTAGTAGCTCCCGCCTCCCGTCCGGGAGACGCGAGTTCGATCCCCACCACGTACCAATGTGTTTTCGAATTCCGAATTCGTTATGTACGTTTATTCGACGCTCATACGGTGAAGGAAAACATCGTGATGAAACCTGCACACTCCTGCGAAGAAATTCAAAGGTTGTGTGTGAAGTCGACCAACTCGCACTGGGCCAGCGTGGTCACTAATCGCCCTAACTAAGGGTAGGTTCGAGCCCCTCGGTGGAGACCTATATGAACTGTTGATACGTGCTTTCATGACCTTGCGGATAGTACCTAAGTTCAAGGTTTCACAAATTTTTAGGGTACATCTCCGCTAGACATTATGAATTTTTTTACAGGGTCGAGACTTAACGATAGCATTCGTGCTGGTGACAGTGACTTACACGATGGTCGGAGCTATATTCTACATCTGCTTCCCGCTTGCCAAATCGTGTATTGAAGACGTGAGTAAACGTTGCCTTTGCACCCTCCTATCTTTCCGCTAAGATAGCAGAATAGAAAAAGATTGTTTATTAGAAAGCTGATTATATTACTTATATTTTTCAGAACTTGCTGAACAATTTCGAGATGCACGATGTAATGACTGCGGTAGCGAGAGTGCTTCTGCTGTTTCAAGTAAGTAGTAAGCTAAATAAGTATAGTTTCAACGATGCGTGCCTAAAATTATACACATTTTACAAGGCATATCTTTTTCTGAGTAAATATTATTTTTTAATTGACTCAAAATCGACGTATCAGAAGCGTAACCGGGCTTCTAGAGTAAGTAACTCTCGAACTTTCTATTTATTTTTGACCTAGAAAAAATAGAATAGAATTTACTTTATGTACGGCCTACTAAACAGCCACTGCTGGACTATGAGCCTCCTCCACTTAAGTGTTTGGTTTTGCCATAATCTCCACGCTTGGCAGGCGGGTTGATCGCAGATTAAAAGGTTACTGTATCAGAGAGCGCTGCTGCCCGTTCCCTGTTCAATGTGTAGTCCCTAAGTCGCCTCTTACGACACCCACGGGAAGAGTAGGGGTTGGTGACAAATGTATTCTACTCTGCCGTCACCACACGGCGCGGTGGTTTTTCACAGATAAGTTGGTAAGTTTGCACCAGGCCCTATCTTTATTTACATATAATATATAAAATGCGTACGTGCGCCAGACTGCTGCCTGTATTTATTGTACATTTGGCAGGTAGTGACAGTGTACCCGCTGATCGCGTTCATGCTGCGCAGCGAGGCGATGCTGCTGCTGCCGTGCGGCAACTCGACCGCATTGACGATCGCCATCAACGTGGTCATAGTGGCCGTCTGCATACTCGTCGCTTGCTTCTGCCCCAACATCGGCACCATCATACGGTGAGAATCTCTCTTGTCTAAAATGATGACTATTCAAGCTGCTAATATTAGATTTAATCAGTGTTATAGAGCCGCCAAAGGCCACTGACTTGGCTCGTTAGCGACTAGATAGTAGCCGGGACCAACGGCTTAACGTGCCTTCCGAAGCACGGAATCATCTTTGTTTTCGGACAATCAGGTGATTCAGCCTGCAATGTCCTAACCAAACTGGGGAAAGTCTCACAAAGAGATTTTTGCTTGACAGTGTCCCCACCGGGAATCAAACCCGGAACCTCCGTAATGGGCGTCGAAATCTCGACCACTCGGCCACGGAGGCTGTTGTTTTTGTCGTTAATGGAAGTTAACAGCAAATAGTAATGTTGCTGGTGCGAATACATTTTTTTACAGCCTAACACGGTGGCGCCATCTACAAAACCTTTGCATATGCAATCCTATTACTCGTACCTTGTTAGCCTCGGAGGAAATTAATATAACTAATATTTATATATCTATACATACCTCTCAGTAAGTACAGTTCTACTTACAAGACAGCTTACCTTGGTCGAACACTGCTTCCTAAGATACTGGTTATCTTAGTTTAGGAGGCAGGGTTTATTATATTATTGTAACTTTGTAACATGTAAGAATCATTTATGTACTGATGGTGCTCAAATATATTTTTTTATTATTATTAGAAAGAAAGAAAGAAAGAAAAAACGTTTATTTGCTTACAATACTAAAGAAAACAAAAATAAAATTATATTTGTTGCGATTTGGCAAGCAAAGAGGTCCCAGCTCAGCGTGGTGCTATGGAGGACACATAAAATGCCCTCCATAACGCTGGTCTTCCGCGGAACCTTTACTAAAATAAAAATAGTCATAAATAAATTTAATAAACATACAAAACATAGTAAAATAGATATAAATGGACACAAGTATAAGTATACGTAGGGGCGTAAATAAACAAATAAAAAACTAAATATAATGTACTTAATAAACAAATACGGTCAACTCACGCGTCTGAAATATAATAAAGTAAAACTATTGAAAGTGAATTATCGAAAAAATTGAAGTATAAACAGTATTATTAACAATCAGGGGCCTATAACCAAGGACGTCCTTGCCTATAACTATAAATCAAGTAATCGGACTTCCAGCAAAGTCAAAGCACTGATGAACAGTGTCAAGTATTTTAGAAGGTGCTAGTTTTGTTTTGTATTTGAAGTAAATGTTGTTTTAAAGAATATTTAAATGTATTAATAGATTTTGATTTTCTAATTGGCGGAGGCAAGTTATTCCAGCATTTGGTAGCAGCATAGCGAAAGCTGCCACGGAATGCAGCTGTACTGTGCTGCGGACAGGACATCAGACTAGCAAATCTAACGAGGCGTTTTGAGAAGTTGAGTTTTTTGAATAAATAAGACGGCTGTTGTTGTTCTATAACTCCAAACAGTAATGTTGCAAAGTGTAACAAGCGGCGTGAAGACATGTTCATAAGATTATTTTTATTGAGATAAGGTATATTATGTATCTATGTTACAATAAGTATCTTTGTTGTCGACCAACCTGCACTGGGCCAGCGTGGTCGACTAAGGCCCAATCGCCCTAATTCAGGGTGTAACGTGGCATTCGTCCTCTTTCCTGTTTTATGACTGGCAACTTCTATTTGTAAATGTCCTAAGTATTTCTGGTCCTACATAAAGTCTAAATCTAAAGCTAATGGTATACCGAGTAGTTTAAAATATGGCAATCAATCTTTTGATACAGGAGAAAAGATCTGTGATGCTTTTTCGACTTATTTTCGTTCGAATTTTCTGGATAACGATAGTCAGCAATTCATAGATCGATCATTGTTTGACCAATCTTTGTCTGTTTCTGATATCGCCTCAGTTTACGTTGATCATGCTATGGTAGTTAAACTTCTTAAAAAACTGGATCCTTCTAAGTCTGCAGGTCCTGATCGCCTCCCAGCAATATTTTTAATTAATTGTGCTGAAACAATAGCCACGCCGTTATCATTATTATTTGAGAGATCACTAGCGGAGGGTTTGGTTCCTGCAATTTGGAAACGTGCTTTTGTAACTCCTGTTCACAAGAAAGGATCTAAGGCGGATATAACGCATTATAGACCGATATCGAAACTTTGCTTAGCATCTAAGGTTCTTGAAGACATAGTTTACAGACAAGTGTATCCGTCAAAAAATAAAATTAAAGAAAAAAAACCTTTTTTAAAAACAAGCTTTTATTATTTGGAAAATGAACTAAAAGTTAAAAATAAATTAACTCTAATTAGAAGTATAACACTTTATAAGTTCATTGTAACCTTTAACGATAATTAAGCTTCTTTGTCTACGACAAAATAATTCCATATCGTAATCATATATTTTTAACACCAAAACTTTACACCTTAATTATTAAATCTTTCCGTTTTTATTACAGTCTCAATTTTATAAATAAAAAAGCGTGTTACATTGTGATAGCTTAATTATACCATCAAAATGTAACACGCTTTTATTATTTATAAAATTGAGACTGTAATAAAAACGGGAAGATTTAATAATTAAGGTGTAAAGTTTTGGTGTTAAAAATATATGATTACGATATGGAATTATTTTGTCGTAGACAAAGAAGCTTAATTATCGTTAAAGGTTACAATGAACTTATAAAGTGTTATACTTCTAATTAGAGTTAATTTATTTTTAACTTTTAGTTCATTTTCCAAATAATAAAAGCTTGTTTTTAAAAAAGGTTTTTTTTCTTTAATTTTATTTTTAACTTTTTAGTATGTTTAATTCGAGATTTACTACGACGTAGTTAGTAGCGCGTAGCAGCGTTTTTCCGTTATGTAGTCCGTAGTACGTTCACATAATAATGTGCTGCTTAGAGCACTTAAAGTTTATGTATTTTATTTATATTTAAATATTTCATTTTTTTTGTTTGTAGTAGGGTAAACTAATGTTTAAATTAGTTATGTAATCACAAGTTAGTTATTTGTAACATTTCTCATTCTATCCATTTCTTTTAATGCATCAACATTACAAGGTTTCTTCGAAGTCAACTTGGAGCAGTCAAGTTCTTCGATTCGAAGTCCAGCTAAAGACTTAACTCTGCTTAAAGCCACATAAGCTTGACCAGCAGCAAATAATTTAGAGCCTAGATAAATAACAGCATGATCTACAGTAGTTCCCTGCATTTTGTGCACAGTTGAAGCCCAAGACAAGACAATCGGAAGCATTCTTCTTTCAGCTGTGCCGTAATTAAATTTAGCAGGAAATTGAATTGATTTAGGCTGTATTATGTGAATGCCATCCTTGCCGAGGTCCATTGTAGAGGGATAAGGGCTTCAGTACAACAGGGTTCGCCCTGGTACCCTGAGGCGCAACGTTAGCGATATGAAATGTTTATACACTCTCATACCATTCAGCCCTCGGCACGTGCTCACCTTGGCATTGGGGCATCCATCTAATCAATCAGACATATAATAATCCACATTCATAACAAACGGAACGAACTTTTTCCCAAATCTGTTGGAGTTGCATATTCACGCCAACTAAGATGCTCGTCAAAACGAATCAAATGAGCGCAAACTCGATCGGGTTGCGTCGTTTAATTACGGAGTTCCTATGACCACCTTCCAGCTCCATCATCAGACCCTGGTTACCATATAGTATCAAAGTACTCGACAAGACGAATCAAATGGGCCTAAACTCGATGGAGTTGCGTCGTTCCGGAGTTCCTATGGCCACCTTCCAGCTCCATCATCAGACCCTGGTTACCATGTAGTATCAAAGTACTCGTCAAGACAAATCAAATGGGCCCAAACTCGGTGGGGTTGCGTCGTTTAATTACGGAGTTCTTATGGCCACCTTCTAGCTCCATCATCAGACTCTGGTTACCATTTAGTATCAAAGTATTCGTCAATACAAATCCAACAAGCCCAAACACGACTATGTTATGTTGTGTATTTGTGGAGTTCCTGTGACCACCTTCCAGCTCCATCATGAGACCCTGGACATCACGTAGGACTGAAGATCTAGTCAAGACAAATCCAACAAGCCCAAACATGACTAAGTTATGTTGTGTATTTGTGGAGTTCCTGTGGCCACCTTCCGGCTCCATCATGAGACCCTGAACATCACGTATGACTAAAGATCTTGTTAAGACAAAACCAACAAGCCCAAACACGACTAGGTTGTGTTGTGTATTTAAGGAGTTCCTGTGGCCACCTTCCGGCTACATCATGAGACCTTGGATATCACGTATGGCTAAAGATCTTGTTAAGACAAATCTAACGAGCCCAAACACGACTAGGTTGTGTTCTGTATTAGAGGAGTTCCTATGGCCACCTTCCGTCTCCATCATCAGACCAGCTCCAAGGTACCATAATATTGCATTGTCATCCGATTTTTACACGAATGCAAAATTTCAGCTCAATCGGAAACTGGGAAGTGGATCAAATTTAACTTGCAAGATTTGATTACAGACAGACAGACAGACAACGGGACAGGTGAAACTAAATAAAAGCTTGTAATAATAAAACAATCGTTGAGTCAGTCACAGCACGGATTTATGAAAGGCCGTTCTACTGTATCCAATTTCGTACTATTAAACTCTTTTGTCACAGAGGCAATGGATGGTGGTGCGCAGGTCGATGTCGTCTACACCGACTATAGTAAGGCCTTTGATCGAATCAAACATGATATCCTAGTGGAAAAACTTTCAAACATCGGTATTAGAGGAGATTTACTAAGATGGTTCTCGTCATATGTTGAAAATCGTTCACAGGCTGTTGTTATTAACAATTACATCTCGAGTTGGGTCCCGATCCCAAGCGGGGTCCCGCAAGGTTCCCTGCTTGGCCCTTTGCTATTCACAATATTTGTTAACGACATCGGCATGTGCTTTAAAACATCTCACCTTCTTTGTTTTGCTGACGACGTGAAAATTTTCGCTTCTGTCTCTACTGTAGATGATGCTAGGGATCTTCAATCCGATCTGAGGCGTCTTGAAGTTTACTGTTTGAACAACCACCTCGACCTCAACCCTTCTAAGTGCAGTGTGGTAACATACACTCGTAAGCTTGCGCCAGTCAGTTTTGACTATATTATCAAGGGGGAAAGCTTGCCGAGGAATTCCGTTGTACGTGATTTAGGCGTTATCCATGACTCCAAGCTTGTATTTGAGACTCACGTAAATACTATCTTATCGAAAGCATACAAGTCCTTAGGATTTCTTATTAGGGTCAGTAAAGATTTCACACAACCCAAAACGCTCAAAATTTTGTACTGCACGTTAGTTAGGAGTAACCTCGAATACGCATCACAGGTTTGGAATCCTAGATATGCTACTTATATTAGCCGTATTGAGAATATCTAGAAAAAATTTCTTCGTCATCTGTGTTTTAGAACTAAAGATCGTTATGATTCCACTCGATATTTAGAATTGTGCAAGAAACATCATCTCCTCCCATTGACTAATCGACGCGAGATTGCTGACATGACGTTTTTCTTCAAAATTGCCCAAAATATTATGGATTGTCCTGATCTCCTCTCCCATGTGAGCTTAATAGTTCCTACTAAACCCTTACGTTTTAATCCACTATTATACCTTCCAAATACTCACACTAATTATAGGAAAAATACGTACATGTGGCGTGCGAGCAGTGCCTTCAATAACCTGTGTAAGGACTGCGATTTCGATTTATTCAATACTGGTGTTGAATCGGCGAGACGATCACTTATCAAGAAAGCGTTTGGTTCCATCTGTTGAGTGTTTTTTTTTTGAGTAGTAAAGTTTTTATTTTTACCTACTTTAAGTGTACTATTAACAAGTTTTTTTTTGTGTACTTATTTCTGCTGTGCGAACGTGTTTTATTTTTTAGATCTTTGCACATTAATTTACGTAACCAAGCGCTATTAGTGAAAACCTATAATTGGCTTTCTGTGTTAACATTAGTTATATTATATTGTTATTAATGCTGTTGGTTTTCCAAATAAATAAAAAATAAAATAAAAACCTTTCTTGCTGGCAGTTTTATCTTTCATTTTAAATTCATTTTCAGATTTCTTACGTTTCTATTTTGTCTTTTTTCTGCTAAATTCTTCACTTCATGTCCAGATCTCCAACAGTAATATCTCTAAGCACTCCATGTGTCTATTTTTTCTTAAACTATAAGACTAGTGAGAGATTATTATAATATAATATATAAATACATAAATTCCTTTTCTTCGGACTGAACCCTGGTTTTTTGCCACACCTTATATTATTAACCCCTGCAACACTCTTCGTGTGGTGCTTGGCAGCTTCGTGGCGGGTGCTGCGCCACAAGGGTAGGCTCGAGCCCCTCGGTGGGGACCTAAGTACCGGGTGTCCAAAAAGGGTATTTGCACTTTTAAATATCAATAAATCGTTTTAATGAGGGTAGATAGCAAAAACAAATATAATGTCATACTTGGAATTTATTGGAAATTTAGTTGAAATGGATTCGTATACCGGAGCTCAGCGCGCATTTTATGTAAGAGCTTATTATCAAAACAATAATTCGATAATAACAGCTCGCCGCTTACATCGCGCGCAGTTCAATGTACGGGACATTTCTTTATCTCCCAGTGCGAATATCATTAGAAAATAGATTAAGACGTAATGGACGTCATTTGGACAACATATTTTTTTGTAGTAAACTTTCCATTGTATGTACTTTTTGCAAATAGTAATAAAATTATGAAATGATATATTTTTCATATATAATTTTTGAGTATAAACTGCCAACACCCTTTTTGGACACCCTGTATATAAATACATAAATTCCTTTTCTTCGGACTGAACCCTGGTTTTTTGCCACACCTTATATTATTAACCCCTGCAACACTCTTCGTGTGGTGCCCAGCAGCTTCGTGGCGGCGGCTGCGCCACAAGGGTAGGCTCGAGCCCCTCGGTGGGGACCTAAGTATATGAGCTGTTGATGAAATGTATCTTTGTTTTCAGCTACACGGGCGCCATAAGCGGTTTGGTGCACATATTCGCGCTGCCCTCTCTTTTACACATCCGTTCTCTGCAACTACGAAAGAAACTCACTTGGTGGAAAATGGTGTTTTATATGACCATCGTCACCCTAGGGGCCTTCAACTTGATGATGCAGTTCTTCATTGACGCGTGAAAGAGATGAAATATAACTTATATAGTTCGTGAGTGAGAGAATGAGTCTGGCAAGATGACGTAATTATTTTTGAAGAAGGCGGAAGTGGTCCTTCTGTAAACCTTTTTATTTTGTGTAATAACCATGCCTGGGAATAACGGTATTGTAAGCCTTGATTGTAAGTTTTTAAGCCGCTAAATGGCATCTGACTTAACGACAACTGCGATAGTAGCCGGAACCAACGGCTAAACGTGCCTTTCGAAGCACGGAAGACAATAACTGCAGTTGCTTAGTAAGTTAAGTAAGTAGATGGATGGAAACAATTTATTTACGTAATAAGACTAGATAAATAAATGTTTTCTTAAATTGAACTGCTAGAAGAAAAAAACACGAAGTATCAAAGCCCCTTGATGGGGACAGATCTAAGGTGTTGAGGATGGTGAAGTATCATCATCATCAACGGCCCGTTACAGTCCACTGCTGGACTATGAGCCTCCTCCACTTAAGTGTTTGGTTTTGCCATAATCTCCACGCTTGGCAGGCGGGTTGGACATCGCAGATTAAAAGGTTACTGTATCAGAGAGCGCTGCTGCCCGTTCCCTGTTCAATGTGTAGTCCCTAAGTCGCCTCTTACGACACCCACGGGAAGAGTAGGGGTTGGTGACTAATGTATTCTACTCTGCCGTCACCACACGGCGTGAAGTATCAGACCAAATTATTAAGTAAAAAAATATTGTGTATTTATAGATTATTATTGTGACAGATTACGTCTGTTTACAAAATATCTAATTATTATAAAGCAAGAAATGAAAAATTTGATCGATCTTGGACAGGACTCGAACCTGCTTGTTACTTTTTAATGCACTCCGAGCATTAAAAAGTAAGAAGCGGTGTCAAATTTCGTTGACCTTTCACAGAGCTTGGTGGCATAGTGGTAATGCACCTATGTCTGACCTGGATAGCCAAGGTACGGGGTCTCATTCCTTAGTACGGAAATTTTGTTCTAAATTAGTGATGACATCTAGTGACAACATTGGCACTACGTAGAGTCTAAGCAATCGTTATCATTTGCAGCGCTATCTATCGTTCAATAGTTATATTGTTTGTGACATATCACACATACAGCGACATCTTTTATCTAATAGTTGTATTATTTATCAAACTTGGCCCCTGACACAGCGATGTTTTGTTCTTGTATTAAAACATTTTTAATGTTTTTGGATAGTAGTAACGATTTTTGGAAAGATTCAAATAATAGCAAACAACAATAAAAGAAGTATATAATAAAGGCGCTCTCAAGGTCGTCAACTTGGCACTAGATGGCGTATCTGCGCAATTTTGTAGGTCAGTGCGCACCTAGCACCATCTAGTGAGCTAATAGAGGAAACAAAATAGCCCGAGTTTTGAGGGTACAGTTTTTTTTGTATGAGATGAGGCATCTGTACGTAGTATTATATTATCTGCCAAGGAGATGCAGGTTCGAGTCCTGTCCAAGATCGACAAAGATTTTCATTTTCTGCTTTTTAATTATTGCGTATTTGTTACAATTAATTTTGTCTAGTCATTGTAATAGTTTTAGTTTAGATGCGCGCGCATATTGCTTTGTGTTGTATCTTTTCGATGGGACTCTTTGATGATATTTTTAGTAAAGTTAAAATCACTGTTTACCAGTTTCACCATCATCATAATCAGCGTCAGGCAAAAGGCCGGTACCTTTACTTAACAAGGGAAATAATGAAAAATATGTATAAATTTCATTGTGTATATTTATAGATTAACGTTTCATCAATCTCATATAAAATCTTAGGATAATAAAATAACAAACTACATAGGACTCCAAAACAATAACAATAATTGTAAGTAAATTAAATATAACTGTTTATGTGTTAAATTCGGTTGATTTAAAATATAATATCATAAGTGAGCTATTTAAATATAAAAACGTAATTACATCATTAAAAGCAGCAATACTATCAACTGCCAATAAAATAGTAAATTGTCCTTAATGCAAATTATTATTAAATAATAATAATTATTATTAAAGTGGGCATTGAGTGTATTGCTGTTTATAATACATAAAATATTTTGTATTATTTATTCCCGTAACACATTCTTACACACAACATTCCGTTTTTGAAAATATGCTACTTAATATTAAAATGATATTATTATAGTATTTATCTATTGCACAACTTTATTTGTGTAAAAACAGACTATATCCGTAATAGCAACAGTAGTAATTTTCGCAAGGACTTAAAATATGGCAGTATTCTAACATTTTCTTCAACATTAGAGATAATATTTCATAGGAATTATAAATTTGGTTAGTTATTGGTGTCGATTCCCGCAGCGACCCTAAATTTAAAATTAAACTTAGTCTTGTCACTTTCTGACCCACGACGATGAAAAAAGGCAGGAGATTGTCAACCATTGTGAGCGCCAAATTTTATAGCGCAAATGTCAAGTTTTGACGTGTGCCGTGTAAGTTTAAACAGCTCGTTTTAGGATCCTGCTTAAAATTGACGTTTGTGACATAAAATTTGACGTTCAAAAGAGCCGACAATTTCCCGTCCTTTTTCATGGTCGTTCGTCAGAAAGTGACAAGACTAAGATTAAATTTAAGTTTCGCTGCGGGAATTGACACCATTGACACATTTGAAAAGTTGTTGATAGGAAACAATTTATTTTTCATCAACTTATACTTACTTACATATAGATCTACATGTTAGTAAAGCCTGTGAATTTTAAGTCTGTTAAGAGGTAGCCACTTTTAACTTCAACAAAAATAAAAATAATGTTTCCAATGTTTAAAAGAAAAATAGTTCCAAAAAAATCCGCAATATGGCGGTACCTCAATTTGTACCCCTAATTAAGCTTTAAAACAAATCTAAATGTACGTCTAGACTTGAATTTTTGTACTCACGATTGCTTACCACACGTTATAGCATTTATGTTGAGACTGCGTGTTGCTGGGCCGATATTGATGGAATTACGTGATGACAGTGGGGGCGTTGCGACCGGTGTATGTGGGTAGGTTGGAAATGGTCAGCGCCACGTCGATGAGAGGCTTGAGCATCACTTGTGCGTCGCCCAGCACGTCCTTAGCTTCGTACGAGTCTATGTACAGCCTGTGGATGTTATATAAAAGGAAATAAGTATTAAAAAAATAGTAGTTTTAATGGATGCCAACTAGGGCATGGATACCGGTATACCGGTATACCGGTCAAATTTTTCGGTATTTTGATACCGGTATTTGAAGAAAAAATACCGGTATTTCGGTATTTCGAAAAAAGTGATCTAATTTTGCAATATCGGCAGTTTTTCATTTAATGGAAAGTCATATTTTATACCATCTCATTTTATTTTTTAACACGTTTTTATTAACTCGCTTTCTTGTCTGTCTGTTTGTTTGTTTGTTTGTTTGTGGGTTTGTTCGGACCGAATCTTGCAACTCATTTTTGAAGCACGTGCTGTTATTCGATTGTGCTGAAATTTGGTACACTTATGTAACCTCGGTGACAATGCAATATTATGACACCATGGAGCTGGTCTGATGATGGAGCCGGAAGGTGGCCATAGGAATTTCTAAAATACACAACACAACCTCGTCGTGTTTGGACTCATTGGATTTGTCTTGACAAGATCTTTCGTCATACGTGATGTCCAAGGTCTCATGGAGCTGGAAGGTGGGCATAGGAACTACTAAAATGCACAACACAACCTCATCGTGCTTGGACTCATTGGATTTGTCTTGACAAGATCTTTAGTCATACGCTATGTCCAGGGTCTCATGATCGAGCCGGAAGGTGGCCATAGGAACTTCTAAAATGCACAACACAACATCGTCGTGTTTGGACTCATTGGATTTGTCTTGACAAGATCTTTAGTTATACGTGATGTCCAGGGACTCATGATGAAGCCGAAAGTTGGTCATAGGAATTCCTCAAATACCCAACATAACCTAGTCGTGTTTGGGCCCGTTGGAATAGTTTTGACTAGATCTTTAGATACAAATGCAGGGTCTCATGATGGAGCCGAAAAGTGGCTATAGAAACTCGTAAAATACACAATACAACCTCGTCGTGTTTGGGCTCGTTGAATTTGTCTTGACTAGATCTTTAGTCATAAGTAATGTCCAGGGTCTCATGATGGAGGTGGCCACAGGAATTCTTCAAATACTCAACATAACCTAGTCGTGTTTGGGCCCGTTGGATTTGTTTTGACTATATATTTAGTCACACGTTATGTCCAGGGTGTCGTGATGGAGCCTGAAGGTGGCCATAGAAACTCCTAAAATACATAACATAATCTCGTCGTGTTTAGGCTCGTTAGATTTGTCTTGACAAGATTTTTAGTCATACGTGACGTGATGTCCAGGATCTCATGATGGAGCCGGAAGGTGGCCGCTGTATTTCCTCAAATACTCAACATAACCTAGCCTTGTTGGGCCCGTTGGATTTGTCAAGACTAGTTCTTGAGTCATATGTGATGTTCAGGATCTCATTATGGAACCAGAAGGTGGCCATAGGAACTCTCTCAACGTCGCAACATAACCTTGTCGTGTTCGGGCTCATTGGATTTGTCTTGACAAGATCTTTAGTCATACGTGATGTCCAGGGTCTCATGGTGAAGCCGGAAGGTAATCTCATCGTAACAACATAATCTCGGCATGCTTGGGATTTTTAGTCTTAGCAATTTAGTCCTACGTGATGTTCATCTTGCAACATTTAAATACGCTGGACTAAAAAGCACAAAATAATTATAAAGTAAAAAATATTTTTTTAACAACACGTTTTATTTACGCACTAAAAAGTATAAAATAATTTTTATTGAGATTTTTATTGTCGTAGTACTCTTGTAGGACTTAAAACGAAAAACGTGGGGAGCATGGAGTAGATTTTGAAGCATAACAGGTTTCTCAAAAAACTACAGATTAGCCCTTTTATAAAAAAAACATAAACATCTTCTAGGCGAGCGTGGTCCATCTTTCACCTTATAATGCATTTCCATCAGCTAGAATAATGGTCAAACGCAAGTCTTTCCAATAATAAAATACACAACAATTGAATTGCACTGCAAATAATATACTAATAATAACTATTTGTAAGTTTTCAAGACATAACACATAACAACCCCTGGCACTCATAAGATTTAGAAGACATTTATTCATTTTCATTACAATAACAATATGTTATGTATCAATAAGTAGTAGACAGACATGAAAATAAGACAATGAAAAGATTACAACGTCAGCTATGCTGTTTTTCAGCCATCACCTCGTTCTCTACTTCTTAGCATATATATATATATATATATTCCATGCACCCCAAGTTCTTCGTTTTAAGTCCTACAAGAGTACTACACCAATAAAAATATCAATAAAAATTATTTTATACTTTTTAGTGCGTAAAAACGTGTTGTTAAAAAAATATTTTTTACTTTATAATTTAATATTTGATTGTCATATTTGTGCCAATGAAACAATATAAATAATTCTTGGATCAAAGAACATATTTTCTTTAGTATTCTTAATAACCTATTACTTTAATTACTCATTTTGTGGTATCTAGGGAGTTGATAAATAGTTTGAGTGTTTCTGCTATACAGCGTAGAAAACTTCTTTAATAACTTTTCGCAAACGAGACTTACTAATCGTTCTTGGAATCATTTAAACAGTAACTAGCAGTATTTCAAGAAATACCGAAAAAATACCGAAATTTCGGTATACCGGTAATTGAAATTTCAATACCGGTATCAATACCGGTATGAAAAATAACTCCGGTATTCCATGCCCTAATGCCAACTTGCCTCTATTGACTGGAATAAAAAGAGTAAAAAATATCGGCCAAGTGCGAGACGGACTTGCACACAAAGGGTTCCATACCATCGTATAGATCAAGCAAAAAAAGTTTCTTGATATTTAGGGTTCCGTAGTAAAAAAGGAACCCTTGTAGTTTCGCCATGTCTGTCTGTCTGTCCGTCCGCGGCTTAGCTCAGTGACTCTTAGTACTCGAACATTGAAGGCTTAGAAATAGGGCAAGGAATCCTAATAATAGACAAAAAATATCAAAAGTTCTATGACTCAACAGGTTTTACGTTTTTTAGTTAAGATCTTGTGCCTATAATAATACTAACCGGCACAACTAACCGCCCACCCTTCATTTCAGGGAATACTCGTGATTCTTTATAATTCTATCAGTTACAGCGGATGTTAATAAAAAAGTAGTTAATTTAACTTTTATTTACTTGTGTTTAATTTATCGTAAAATTATCAATAAATCATTTGTAATGTATAACAATAAGCGTAGTTTAAAATTAACCTGAAATATAAGGTTGGGCGGTTAGATGTGCCGGTGAGTGTATATAATAGGGAATATGCACAATATTTTTAAATTCATTAATCGAAATATTTCAAGATCCAGATAAACACATAAAAAATATTTTTTCAGATATCTTGCTCAGAAACAATTCTTTTTGCCACGTGGCACCAGAAACAAAGTTTAAAGCTTCAAAGTTGATGGTTAGACAGGTCCGACGTGACATGTGACGTCATTGGTCACGCGGGCCATACATCCGCCATAGAAAATTTTGTTTTCGTAAGAGGGACAGATATATTTGTTTAATACTGTTGTATTTAGTTTGTTTTTCGATCAATTTCGATTCTGTTTTGACTGTCAGTATTCTATTTTTGTATAATTTCAGATGAACTATGAAAAAAACTAAAATATTTTTTATAATAATCACACTAACATTATCAATGTGAAAATATATTTGGATGTTTGTTCCGCTTTCACGCCTTAACTACTGAACGGATTTAGATGAAATTTGGAATGGAAATAGTTTGTACCCTGGATTAACACATAGGACATACGGGAAAGTCTTATTCCCACGGGAAAATCTTACGTAACGCGAGCGTAGCCGCGGGCGGACCGCTAGTAACTATACTAATAAGTAATTTACCTGACAGTAGCGCCCGAGCTCCCCGTGCCGCTGAGCCGCATCACGATGCGAGACCCGTCCTCGAAGATCACACGCAGACCCTGGACAGATATGTGATAACGTGACACATTAACAAAATGTATGAAGATACAACCGCTTAGTTATTCAAATGCTTATGAGGGCAAATAATGGCTGATTCAAGAGGCAAATAATGGTCGGTTGGAAACAAATAATGGCTGATTGAGGGCAAATAATGGCTGATTCAAGAGGTAAATAATGGCTGATTGAGGGCAAATAATGGCTGATTCAAGAGGTAAATAATGGCTGATTGAGGGCAAATAATGGCTGATTCAAGAGGCAAATAATGGTCGATTGGAAACAAATAATGGCTGATTGAGGGAAAATAATGGCAGAATGGATACAAATAATGGCTGATTGAGGGGCAAATGATAAAGGTGGTTGAGGGGCAAATGATAGATAGTTGAGGGGGCAAATAATGATTAATTGAAGGGGCAAATGATGGCTGATTGAGAGCAAAAGAAGTTTGATTGAGGAGCAAATAAAGAATGACTGATGAATGAGGAAAGAATAATAATGGACGACTGAGCGAAAACTAAAGAGAGATATCGTTCGTGCCGACGTCGCGACGGGCTTAGTTTATCAAATAGTTGTCAACATTTTGGTGAATATGGTTCTTTTTATTTAGTTAGGGTGACAGCTCAGCTCTGTACGGGATGATCGAGGGGCAAATAATGGGTGATAAAGGGGCAAATGCTGTGTGGTTGAGGGCAAATAGTGGGTGGTTGAAGGGCAAATTATAAGTGATTGTGAAGGTGATTAACGGGTGATGGTGAGAGATAATTCAATTGAGGAATAAATTATTATTAATCGACGAATGAAGGACTAAGCGACGATTAAAGAGAGATATCGATCGCCGTGCTTTATCAAAAAGAGCAACCTATCCCTAGTGTACCTATATTATATACGGACCTGTTTCATAGCCACGCTCTGGTCGATGGGGTCCATGTAGGAGAAGTTGTCTGCTAGTTTGACGACGTAGGTCTTCCCCCCCGCGCCGTGAGAGGAAACGGTGAACCCGGGAGCTGTCATCTTGATTTAGGGATGACTGAAGGACGATCGAGGGGCAAATGATGGGTGGTTGAGGGAAAATAGTGGGTGGTTGAAGGGCAAATTATAAGTGATTGAGGGACAAATGATGGGTGATTAAGGGGCAAATGCTGTGTGGTTGAAGGCAAATAGTGGGTGGCTGAAGGGCAAATTATAAGTGATTGAAGGACAAATGATGGGTGATTAAGGGGCAAATGATGGGTGGCTGAGAGGCAAGTGAAGTGTGATTGGGGAGCAAATATAGGTAAAGGATGCCAGACGAATAAACGATGAATGATTGGCGATTATTCGCACGAACGAATGAGTGACGATTAAAGAGAGATATCGATCTTCGTGCTTTATCAAACAGACCAACCTATTCCTAGTGTACACCGACCTGTTTCATAGCCACGCTCTGGTCGATGGGGTCCATGTAGGAGAAGTTGTCTGCGAGTTTGACGACGTAGGTCTTCCCCCCCGCGCTGTGAGAGGAGCCGACGAACCCGGGAGCCCTGATCTTGGCCTCCAGGGCCTGCATCATCTCATTGCAGGGTTCCGCCGCGCATTCCTCGTAGTCGTATCTGGATGAGGAAATCACACTTATATTATAAATGTGAAAATATATTTGGATGTTTGTTCCGCCTTCACGCTTAAAGTTTCTTTTTTTTTTATTCAAGAAGATGTTGACAAAATTTACTTATTATCTAAGCCGTACTACAGAAACCAATTGGTTTATATGAGGTACGGCGAGATCACCTTACTCGGTACAATATTACACTATTCTCACAAACTAAGTAATTTATGAACCAAAAAGTAGGTAGTACTATATTAATTCTGTGCTATGTGCTGTGTGCTGTGTATTATGGATCACCAGGTGGAACGATTTCGTCATCATGGTTACTTAAGAAGTGTTTTTTAATAGCACTTTACATCGTCTTTGGTTCATGCTGATGTCATCTTGCAGTTTAGTTGGTAAAGTATTCAAAACACTCGGCAAGGCGTATTCCCACGTTCTTTTACCATAGTCGTTGTTACAACGGGGCAAGGTGTATGTAGGCAAGTATGACAGGAGACGAAGTTGTTTAGTACTCAACGGATTTGGATGAAATTTGGAATGGATATAGTTTGTAGCCTGGATTAACACATAGGGTACTTTTTACGGGAATAAGTCTTATTCCCACATTCATAAAATTTAACTATTCATTTATAAATACCGTATGCGACCTTTTAAGCCCTCTTGTTAAGATTATAAAGCCACCTCTGTCAAGTAAAGACTGCTTCCGTAATATTTTACTTCCCAATCAATCTGAGTTTCTTCTGGCCGTTCTTCTCCACAGCGAGCGTACACTGGTAGTGAACGTGCCAACCATGATAGCTTTGACGTCGAAAAATGATTTGTAAAAATGTTAATTCGAATAAAATATTTTTGATTTTGATTGACCTACAATGTCCTTTCCAAACTAGAGACAGTCTCACTCCAGAACTGAATATTCAACCGTTCCGTTACAGAGATAGTTTTTTTTTATAAAAGACTCAACTGGAGAAGTAATGCCTCCCAAACTCCTCCCAATGCGCCTTCAGTATATCTTCAACATACTTCCCAGTAGCAGCTATAACGGAGAGCCAGGCTAGGGCTGCCCACAGGCCGTCCTTCTCCCTGACGTGGTCGGAACCGGTTTCAAAGCTCTCCAGACTCACCTGGTGAAGTAATTCCTCCCAAACTCCTCCCAATGCGCCTTCAGTATATCTTCAACATACTTCCCAGTAGCAGCTATAACGGAGAGCCAGGCTAGGGCTGCCCACAGGCCGTCCTTCTCCCTGACGTGGTCGGAACCGGTTTCAAAGCTCTCCAGACTCACCTGGTGAAGTAATTCCTGCCAAACTCTTCCCAATGCGCCTTCAGTATATCTTCAACATACTTCCCAGTAGCAGCTATAACGGAGAGCCAGGCTAGGGCTGCCCACAGGCCGTCCTTCTCCCTGACGTGGTCGGAACCGGTTTCAAAGCTCTCCAGACTCACCTGGTGAAGTAATTCCTGCCAAACTCTTCCCAATGCGCCTTCAGTATATCTTCAACATACTTCCCAGTAGCAGCTATAACGGAGAGCCAGGCTAGGGCTGCCCACAGGCCGTCCTTCTCCCTGACGTGGTCGGAACCGGTTTCAAAGCTCTCCAGACTCACCTGGTGAAGTAATTCCTCCCAAACTCCTCCCAATGCGCCTTCAGTATATCTTCAACATACTTCCCAGTAGCAGCTATAACGGAGAGCCAGGCTAGGGCTGCCCACAGGCCGTCCTTCTCCCTGACGTGGTCGGAACCGGTTTCAAAGCTCTCCAGACTCACCTGGTGAAGTAATTCCTCCCAAACTCCTCCCAATGCGCCTTCAGTATATCTTCAACAGATTTCCCAGTAGCAGCTATAACGGAGAGCCAGGCTAGGGCTGCCCACAGGCCGTCCTTCTCCCGCACGTGGTCGGAGCCGGTGCCGAAGCTTTCCTCCCCGCAGAGGGACAAGCGACCCGCGTCCATGAGGTTGCCGAAGTATTTCCAACCTGATTGGACGTGGTTACTAAGTAAGGTTTATTTTATTTACACCAATTAAACCGTTAGGATTAGCATTGGCTATTTACAGAACTTTTACTTCCGAAAAAGAAAAAATTACACGAAAAAAGGGGGAATATTATTAAAGAATTTGTAGTTTTTTTTTTATATATTTCATATTATATAAATAAAGACAGCTACTTATAAGCTGAAAGCACGCATCCGATTGCTACGCTATTACGCTATTCATAGTGTAAATCAATAGGTGACCAATTTTCAAAGTTATTGTTAAACAGGGTTACTAATAGTAACAATAATAACAAGTAACTTACTATGTACCTATAGGCGAGATATTATCCAATTACTTAGAGAACAGATATCTATAGGAATATATTACTCGTGTAACAGGCTTCTTCATTATTCAATTAGAAGGAATTTTGTTAATGATAAGAAAAAAGTAACTTCGAGTTATGCAACAGCAGTGAAGTTACTTTGGTGAACTCTTCGCCATTTCGCCACAGATTCCGTTATTGTGTTAGTGAACTCATCCAAAAACTGTTATGACGATTCTAAGTGATATAACAAGATCCTATGGAAAAATAAAGTTTAGGCATTTTTTTTTTAAGAAAAGTAGAACGTGAACTCACCAGTAGGCACTTCAAACATCTCCTTCCCGCTCTTCTTGGCCACCAGGTCGACGGCGGCGGCGGTGGGCATGCTGCGTGCGTAGCCGTGAACTCCGTGCTTCTTGAAGTACGGTATGTGCTCCAGGTGGTTGGCGAGCACGGCCAGCGAGTCGGACGGCGTCACGAAGAACGCGCCGCGACCTATTATCATGTTGCGGTCGCCTGGGGGACAAATCGTTGACAGTTATAGGCTTTTCCCGTGGGAGCGCTTAGAGAAGCGGGCTGTGTCACTCTAGATCTAGCCTATAAACTTTCTCTATAGAAAAAAATACGTTACAAACCAAAGAGGTATCTATAACAAAAAATATGGACACTGGAAGTTTTTACAAATATAAAAAACGGAAATAAATATGTGTTATTTCTTTTTGCAAGTCATGCTTTGGTGGTCACTGATTTCATATCTAAACTACAGATAGCAGTATAGAAACCACAAAACCATCATGATATAGCAATGATAAAGATTGTTAATAGAATAGAATAGAATAGAGTAAAGTTTATTGTTTAAAAAATACAGTTAATACAATTTTTAAGAAATAGTTCAAAATGTAGGTAAATATTGTATTACTATAAAGAGCCTACTCCTTAAACTAAGATTATGTCCTATATTTTAAGGAGCAGTGCTCGACCGCGAAGTTTTAATTTTTACCTTACATTCCACTGCATATTTATAATGGTCGATAGAATTTTACAAACATGTTTTGAATGTGTGAGTGTATGAGTGAGCATTTATATATGTGTTCTTGAATATGTGTGTGATGAATATCTGGTGATGTGCGTACGTGTGAGTAGAAGTGTTGAAAAGTATTGAGAAAAAAAAAGGGTGTGAGTATTAGGTGGAGAATTTAAGTAGATCCTCAGTCTTTATACAATCTAATGAGTATTTGCAAATGTGTATTTGTGTGCTCGCTTTTAGTCATGTTAGTATTACCGTCTCCATCGAAGGCGGCTCCAAAGTCGTAGTCTCCACTCTTCACCGCGTTAACCAGGTCGGCGGCGTATGTCAGGTTGGGGTCGGGATGAGCGCCCCCGAAGTCTTCCAGCGGAGTGGTCCTGTTGGTGTTCTTGGAAGAAGCCCCCAACTCCTCGACGAATATGCGCTGCACGTATGGACCGGTTACTGGAAAAAGAAGATGGGATGGGATTTTGAGCTACATTTTAGCTGTAAAGCGACAGAATTAAGTGAGAGTGCAAATGATTTGAACATGAAACTAGACATCATGGCTCTGGTCTGTAGACCGCGCGAGTATGTATTATATATATTTTTGAAATTGTTGATTTAAGATTTTTTTATTTTTTCAACCCTCATAACTCTTTTTTTAAATTTCCACGCTGGCCCAGTGCGGGTTGGTCCACTTCACACACAACCTTTGTTTCTTCGCGTGTGCAGGTTTCATCACCATGTTTTCCTTCACCGTAAGAGCGAAATGGTGATGATGATGGAATAATTACCTCCGCTCATGGAATCGATGAGCACGTTGAAGGGTTTCCTGGTCTCGGAGCCCTGCAGCAGCGCCTTTATCTTAGGGAAGTCGAAGATCTCCTTCATGTAGTCCACGTAATCCGCCACTGAGTCCACCACCTCCACCGTGAAGGTCTGGTCTTCCACCTGCAAGAGGAATCACAAATGATTTCATCTAACAAAATTTTTGTTTTCGTTTTGATTTCTTTTAAATTTTCGAACAGGTAGACATTTGAAAAATAAAGAATATCTGTTTCAAGTCCTGGATGTTATTTATGAATGGAGAAATTGAGGTAGTGTGTTTTTTTTATTGATCGAAATCAATCAATTCTATTTTTGATAAAGGACCAGTGCTCCGCCATCGATAAAGCATGCTTCGCAGCATTGTACAGTGGAGAGCTTGATGCAGCGAGATTTGTTCCATAAGCCTATTACCACAAACATAATCGTGAGTAGAGGTACTTTTCTTGACCGACTGTTGGGTTCCGAGTCTATATAGAAACAAAAAATACAGTTTAATAAAGTTTGCCCATAAGAAATGGTATGTAAATGTCTGCACGCCGACTTTATCAATGGCGCAGGCGACGTCAGGTACTTGTACTGTTTGATCTGCGTAGTGAGCGCGTAGATCTCATCCGGAAGTAGGTACTAGAGATCTGTGGTAGTGTAACTTACAGTGAACGTCTGCACGCCGACTTTATCAATGGCGCAGGCGATGTCTGGCACGATCTTGTACTGTTTGATCTGCGTAGTGAGCGCGTAGATCTCATTAGTCGTCGCGTCGGGCGCGGGGCCGCCATTGCTGCAGTTGAACTTGATACCGAAGTCGTTGTTGATGCCTCCAGGGTTGTGCGACGCCGTCAGGACTATACCACCTGGAATAACAAGATTAATAAAAAAGTGTTATATTTACAAACGGGTTCTCGAATAGAGACCATGTCTCAGGAAACGTAGTGTGGAACGCTCCCTGCCAGGTGGACTGATGACCTGAGGAAGAGGTCGCTGGTGATGGCTGGATGAGGAAAGCGGGTGATCGTCCAGCAGTGGACTGCAATAGGCTGATTGATATTTACAAAAGGAAAGCACAGAAGAATTAATTGCTAAACATTTTTTTAAGTGTAGGATAAAAAGGTTTTTTAATTTTGTTAGATTTATAAAAATGTTTTATTTATTTCTCTATCAATTTTGATGTTTACTGTGAAGAATTATAATAATATAAATTATATATAGTATATCGACGGTGAAGTATCAATACATCCTAACTTCGATTTTGGTCATTTTCACTTTATTAAATCAAATATTGAGATAACAAGCAATATCTTGTATCTAAACTTAATTTAAAAACCTGCAGTGATACACAGATGTCTCTAAAAATTATCTAAAAATTAAAAGAATCAAATTTTTACATTTAAAAAATAACCCTAAATAAAAAAAAAAACCTTTTTTCGTCTCCTGTAAAGTTGCGTTTTTTTAGATAGAAGGTATTGATACTTCACCGTCGATATATTATATTGATTATAATCAATATCGATATTATAGATATAGATTATATTGTACTTTATTTTTCTTCCTTGTTGCTAGCTCACACTCATAAGTAGAAAGGGACTTAAGATAAGATAAGATGATTTTTATTACACAAAATTTTACAAAATATTTTATATATTACTTCTGAACTCCACACTAGGTGATACCTGTGTGGGACTTACCTAGTGTTTTGTATTTTCTAATGATGCAGGAGACAGCCGGAGTTGAGAGGATTCCATTTTGGCCGACCAGCAGCTTAGAGACCTGAAGAAGACATTATTATTATATTATTATAAAAAGTTATTGTAGATTCTGTCACAAACTCTGTAAACAAGTAATTATTACAAAGGCAAACCTGCAGATGCCAAAGGGAAAATTGGACACGAAACCTGGTGCATATTATCAAAGAAAAAAACAAACATATGCTCTCAAGAACGTAGAATAAGCTAAAAGTTGTTTTAATTTCATAATTAAAAATCAAGCTTTTTCTTTACTGCAAATAACATTAAAACTAGCATTGGAAACCTACAATAAATTGATATATTTTGTTGACAATTAGAAACACTTCCTTTTCTTCAAATTAATAAAACTTTATTCCAGTTTATTTGCACAATAATCAGCATATTTGATAAATTGATCAGAACACATGAACATGTAATAAAAAATACGAAGAAAAGCGAAGAGACAGGTTAATCTTAATATGTTTAGCAACTTCTCAATTAACCTCTTATCAATGTTACGACTTGTTAGTGGCAAAAAAAGGTCGGGGCACTTCTAAACTTACCCCATTCGCGGCACAAATTTTGATGATTTTGTCGACTACCTCCTTCAGCAGATACCGCCCATCTCCGCCCACAACCAATGTAGAACCCTTGATAGCATCCTTGTTCGCGTCCAAAATACTCTGAACAAAATTTTCCGTATAGTTTTCTTGCATAAAAACTTTAACTTTTTTACGTAAACCACTCGTGCCCGGCTTTTGACCTTCGTAGGGGTTCGTGTTCAGTACGACCACACCAGGCATTTTTGATGAATGAAAGAAACGTCTAGCTGCCTCGGAGAATTATCTGAACACGTTATTCGCGGTGAAGAACGTAAATAAAATGGTTTTATCGCAATTATCAAGTGAGGTCAAACAACGAGCGAACAAAACTTCGTAATCGGCTGTCAACAGTGTCAACGCAATGTCAACCAAGGTCAGCTTACGGCTGCGTTCGTAAAATACTTCAATATTTTTAGCGCGTTTTGTTTCTTGCATTTTTGTTTTATTTGTATTTTATTTTTGTTTATATTCGTGGAATTCTGTAGATTATGTAAGAGACTACTCCAACTGTGGTATGTTCGTACAGCCAGTAGCACATGCGGCTGGAATTATGGACCTAGAAACCGTTTTCTTTATTCCGTAGAAGTAACGGGTGGGTGGTATTCAGTCCTGTCATCCTGTCCTGTCTAGTACTATCTAATCGCTGCTGATGTACCTATAGTCTTCGATCACAGAAGTAGAGTATCCTACTAGGTCTTTGTTATTGTTTACCTACCCTTCTTGTCTACAGAACTGACCCACTGAGCAACTGACCAAATTATAGGTACAGACAGCCGCAAACATACTTCAGAGCAAAAGAAGTCGATAAATAAACTCGATAAAGATTCAAATTAATCCTACCTAAAAATGTATAAGTAGTACTTACTACCTAAAGGAAAAGATTTAGCTTCTTACTCTTCGATAACTATCTACTTAGGTAAACAAAGTTTTGCGTTAATTATTTATAATTATTAACATATTCCAAGGTTACCAACGATGAACCGGTTAGTAAAATAAGTATGTAAAAACAATGAAATATACATACTTACCTTAACTATCTAGCTAAGCTACATCAGTTTTTAAATATCTCGGTCAGAGATCGGACGCGCACGGTTCACTGGAGAATACAGGCAAAAGCATTTTTAAAATTGCTTTCCCTTTCTTTCAAAAAGTAATTAGCAATTTTAAAAGCTGAGTAAAAACAATCAGTTTTTTGTGTTTGTGTCTGACTCTTGAAGTGGGAATTATATTTGAATTGCAAATGTGGCGAGAGTGTGTGTTTGATTAAAATGTTAAAAAATATCGTACTGCATTAAAATAATTCATTATCTTATACAATGAAGGCACTGTGCGGTAGGCAACTAAACATATAGGCGGATGTTATTGCCCGACACGCGTTGATGTCATTTGTGAAGATTTGACGAATGATGGAGAAATAGTTGGGTCTTGGTGTTTTTCCATATTATACACCGACCGTGAAATTTACATTGTTTTGTTCCCGCCGTGTACCTATAGTGATAGTAGGTACTCGTCAAACTGAACAACTTTTCGCAAAAAAAAATCCTGCTACAAAAAAAATGTTTGGTCTCCATACGAAGTGAGACTCCCGAACTCCCGATCGACCCATTTTGTATAGAGAGCACAAAAATATTTTTGTCGCAGGAATTTATTTTTTCGTGAAAAGTTGTTCAATTTGACTATCATTACACGGCGGGAACAAAACGATGTAAATTTCATGCTGTATTAATTTGAGATACAGTCATTTTAAATCTGAGATTTGAATGAATGAATGAAATATACTTGCTACAAAGCTTGTTCTTATGAAGATGAGACTTTAGTTTAGTAGTTTGTAAGCTAGGGATATTCAAACACTTATTTACTATGGGCATAACAGCCTCCGTGGCCGAGTGGTCGAGATTTCAACGCCCATCACGGAGGTTCCGGGTTCGATTCCCGGTGAGGACACTGTCAAGCAAAAGTCTCTTTGTGAGACTTTCCCCAGTTTGGTTAGGACATTGCAGGCTGAATCAAGCTGTTTGTCCGAAAAGAAAGATGATTCCGTGCTTCGGAAGGCACGTTAAGCCGTTGTCCCCGACTACTATCTAGTCGTTACATGAGCTAAGTCAGTTGCCTTTGGCGGCTCTATAACACTGACACCAGGGTTTGTGAGGTCGGTTGTCGACATTACATCCTCTCACTCAGACTGCTGGACTAAGCTATCCCCCAAAGGATCTCTACTATAGTGGTCCTGCGTTGCCCACATCCAGTAGTTTCCGGAAGCTGCTTGATCGGTTTGATTGGTGAAAGCAGCCTTTTCGGACGACAGGGGACTCAGTTTACAATTTCAATCCAAACTGGGGATAGTTTTATTTAATAGTTTTAGAGATCTTTGTTTAGGATTCGAACCCGGAACCTCGGAAATAGAGTCAAACGTCCGAGCCTTTAGATGGCAAAAGTACTTAAATATGGCGTCCCTACCACAATTAATCGATTTATAATCTGTTTAGTAGTATAAGAACTGTAGTATCGTCATCGTCGTTTCTTCTCCCGAATATTGAAATCACTAGTCCTTTTGTATCTGCCAAAACGTCGTCTCACATCTTATGCAGAGAAAATAGCTTTCTTCAGTGCATTTACCCGCATTTTACAAATCGGATTTATATGCTAAAGCTGCGTTTACAAGATCATTATGATGCCGATTAGTTAACTAAAGTTATTTCGACCAATCTGTTAAAAGAAAAAGAACTCGATCATTTAAACCTGTATCGAAGTCAACTTTCGTTTTGAAGGTTTTCGAAATCAGGTCAAGTCATGCATTGCATTGCATTTAGTGCATTTCGAATGCAAGTGAGCTTGGACCCTTGATAGCATCCTTGTTCGCGTCCAAAATACTCGGAACAAAATTTTCCGTATAGTTTTCTTGCATAAAAACTTAACTTTTTTACGTAAACCACTCGTGTCTGGCTTTTGACCTTCGTAGTTCGTGTTTACTACGGCCACACCAGGCATTTTTGATGAATGGAAGAAACTTCTAACTGCCTCGGTGAAGATCGTAAATAAAATTATTTTATTGCACGTATCAAATGAGCTTTGACTTGGAATGCAATTGAGCTTGGACCGGCCTCTAGTAATCAATTAATCTTTTTAAGATCATAATTTTCATTGTTATTTTTGTAGGTTTTATAAGTTTTTTTCTTCGATTGGGTATTAAATATTTGTAACGAAAGTTTTATTTGAAAGTTATAGTGTACATTTTGGCTCAGTCAGACGTTGACACTCATCGTGTAAACATGGCCTAAGTGAGTTAATTGCCAGATTACCTAACTTGAGACTGGAACCACTTGCTTGGAACCCCAACCCAACTGATGACGCAATGTTTACGCATCAGGGAGCACAACATGCGTTACGTTACGTATGTGAGCTGTTAGACAGACACATTATTATCGACTTCTTAGTTTTTCACACAATTTTTGTCATGGCATTGCATGGCAATTACGTAAATTCCTAACTAGAGCTGTAATAACTGAATCTCTAAATTCGACCATTTCCGTGCTTACGGAGTTTGAGCCACAGAAGAAAGGAAAGTAAGCTATAGTCTCGTGCTGAGCCAAGTCAGAGGCTTTTAGCGGCTGTACTGACACCAGGGTTTGTGAGGTTGGTTGTTGACCTTCAACCCACACGATGAAGAAGATATTATTATATATGATTGGATTGAAACGCAGCACCACGCACGTAGGTTAAAATACACTTTTTACGTTGAATGCACACAGAAAAGAGATGAATCAAGTAAGAAAGTTATTTTAGATATTTTTGCTAACGCTAATTATAATGAGATGAGTGAGAATAGACATTCGCTAATTACTGACTTTCAAACCAACCGACCGTGGTCCGTGAAGCTGCTATATTTTCTAATAATTTAATTTTCTACTAAGCTGCTATATTTTCTCCTAGTAACTTTTCAGTAAGAACATGTGAAAGTAGGAATTCCTGGTTTAGGAGTCTAGTCCGAGAAACTCATTAACAACTCGTATACCTCCCCACCGAGGGGCTCGAGCCTACCCTGAATTAGGGTCCGAGCAACTAAGTCGGCTGAAAGATCGCACAGTTTTTGGACAAGAACGGGGGAAATAAAGAGGTCTTAGATTCGTTTCAGCCCATGCAGTTAACTTGGTCGGGTCTTTATTTGTGTGTGGTTGTGATTTTTTTGTAGCATTTCTGACACAAGGAATTTTACAGTAGGTTCCTCTCCAGAACTTAATAGCCAACACAGTTCTTAGACCTTCGATTAAGTAAGAGCCAAGAGCGAACTTGCAGTATGAGTAGGTTTAATATCTGAGATGATTATGTGTTAAAGTCCTTGACAACACAAAACGATACATTTTGAAATGCTAAACTTTTTCTAAATTACGAAAAACTATGCCGTACAATGTTCTGTATGTTAGAACATTATCTTCAATGAAAACCGCAATGGGTTTGAACTTTGAACATACGTGACAAAAGCCCGTTTGAAATTACACCTCTGTCATTTATTATAAAAAAGAATATTCTCAATTCCCATTTCAAGTGAAAGTTAACTCTAAAAAAATTCGGTTTGAAAGTAACTTTTAACTTACCCCTACTTCAATAGTTTTAAACTAAATCATCGCCGCCGGCTGCGCGCGCGCCGAAAGGCTGCCAGTATTCAAACATGGCGGTCACTATGAAGACGGTTCTGTGTTACTTGCGTGTGTTGCTCGACCAGCTGCTGGACTTTTTGTTCTCTCTTTATTGGGAAGGGAAGAAGGAGAAGATTCCCGATGTGGAGAAGAAGCATGCGTTTTTGGCGGACAGCGCGACCACGCTGGCGAGGAAGATTCGGGAAAAGGAGCTGAAGTCGGAAGAAGTGGTGCGAGCTGTGATCGAGAGAATAAAACAGGTGAGTGCAATAAAAAAATAATAAAATAATAATAATGAAAAAGCGGTTATTTTTATGTTGATTCGATTTTGTTTCAATTTATCGACTCTACCTGTAGTACCTTATCTCTACGAATTAAATCAAAAACTAATTTAGAAAGAAAGAAAAAACGTTTATTAGTGTTAGCAAGACACACACATACAGAGTTCAGTTAAACTATGTTACAAGTCTATATACCTCGCAGACAGAGAATATATTATATTATATTACATAAAGCAATCCAACAAGATATGTCTGTGTACCGCAACACAAAACAGGTCCTAACTCAGCATTGTGCTGGGCATTTATGTTGGTAAAACTTAATACACAATTTTTATGACTAGGTAATTTATGAGAATCTTAATATACATGCAGTAAACAACATCTCAAGTTACTTTTTAACCTTGGTCGTATGTAGAGTCAAAAAGTGTCCCTTTTAAACCTGTTCTTATAAATTTACCTGTTTACTCGACGATACTCGAAAAACAATTTGATACGTGATACGTGTTTTTCATTTCATTTCATTTCATTTAGGTAATAAACGATGATGGTGCGATTTCGTGCAAGTTTATGCATAAATTGCAGTGTCAATATAAATTACAACGTGCAACCATATGCATTACAGACAGGCCCTGACATGACACGGTTTGATGACTCGTTGACGATGAATGAGTTTGTGCGGTGGAAGAGTCATCTTAACATTACAAATGCTCAGTCAAATCAAAATAAATCAATGGCCCGTTACAGTCCACTGCTGGACTATGAGCCTCCTCCACTTAAGTGTTTGGTTTTGCCATAATCTCCACGCTTGGCAGGCGGGTTGGAGATCGCAGATTAAAAGGTTACTGTATCAGAGAGCGCTGCTGCCCGTTCCCTGTTCAATGTGTAGTCCCTAAGTCGCCTCTTACGACACCCACGGGAAGAGTAGGGGTTGGTGACATATGTATTCTACTCTGCCGTCACCACACGACAACTGCTCAGTACAGACACAAAATAAGATGTACTGAAGTGAACAGGCGCCCCCGATATTTATTTTGTGTCCCTATATTTTGCTTTGTATGAATATTTTACGTTCAAAGTGCATTAAGTGCACTGCCTGCCCTCATATCAATGACAAATACAATACCGGTGTTAGGCATTGGTTGACTCGACTTGCCTTTGACTAAATACAATACCTAACACGCTTCATGTAGAATCAAAACCGCAAAATACGTATCGGCTTGTAGTTTTGTTATCGTACCTACGTATCATTTGTACATGATTCCCTATTATATTCGGTGTACTTTGAATGAAAACAATAACACTGGGAATGGAACCCAGAATCACCGCAATGCTCTACCGTTCTGCCACGGAGGCTTCTTTATCTTCATGAACAATGCTCTTCTCTAGTTTCTGTCAGCACGCAAAGGAGGTAAACCGGTGTCCTTGCTCCGGGCGGCAGAGCCAAATCGGTAAACTCTATGGGTATAGTGTATTTTTTGCGAATAAAAAAAAAATGCGCTTTGCTCGCGCTATTCTCTACTGTTTATTTAATTCCGTATGAAAAATTACACGATGTCCCAGTGTAGAAGGTACCTAAATTTTTCATAAAAATATGCCATGTCGGACATCTAAAAAAGGGCGAATTTTTAAAATTTTTGCCCCCCTCGATAGAATTCTAGATCCTTTTTGCTTGTTTAATAGGTAAGAGCAGCTAGTTTTCCACATCGTGCGTGGTCACCATGCACAACATGCACAGTGTTAAAACTTACCCACGCTTGTTTGTTAGGTAATACAAATTGCATTCGCTACCCATATAAATAACAACTGCTGCGGTGAGCAGTTAAATAAGTTATTGTTGAGCAACTACGCAAACTTGTTTTTATGTTGAAATTAAAGTTGAAGGTCGATAAACAGACGGCTATATAAAGCTATTTTTGGAACGCGCATATTTTCATTATAATGAAATTCTCATAGCAACGACCGTTGTTTCCGACATGATGGAAGTTTGAATTGATAAACCAAACTCTACACATTAAAATGTATAGATATATTTCACAAGCGTGTTCACAAGGTATTGATTTGTAGTGCTACCTGTCTTACAAGCTTACAAATTAGCGCTCTAGTAAAAGATTTGTGTAAAGCAGAAGGTGCTGAAGGAATTTTAATTTCTGGTCACCTGACTAGAACTGTCTAGAATATTACAGCCGGGTAATAACCCTAAACTCGGGTTACCCTAAGCCCGGGCCCTAATGTCCCAGAGAACCCCGATTTCAGTCTTGATTTTAGTATCACCAGCAGGAAAAGTGTTTTACGACTGAAATGCTTAAATCCTATCCATCCATTCCATCCATAGGATAAAACCTCTTTATCACATAATCTATAGCTATTTACTTATATTTTTGTCCAGGTGAATCCAATTATAAATGCAGTGGCCGAAGACCGATACTTGGCAGCGCTGGATGAGGCGCGCGAAGTCGACAAGCTCATTGAAGCTGGTCTTTCTGAAGAAGAGGCTAGGAAGAAGCCCTATTTGGGTGAGTGGAAATTAATTGAAGTCAATTGTAATATTTGAGGAAAATTTCTACTGCGGTCGTGATGGTCTAAGGACTGCCACAACCGGTCCTGCGCTGCACAAATTACAAATGGCGCCTCAAATAATAACGAATTACTCGTAAGAACAGTATCTCTTGAATGCGCTTGTAAAGGTATGAATCTGAGGCATACAGCAGCAGCACGACTTCGACTTGATAGGGAACTGTCGGTGCCATATGTCAAAATGCATGCGTTGCTGCATGCCTCGGATGGAATCCTCTCTCTCTGACTTTGGTACAGTTGTAGACGGGTAACCCCTACATCATCATCCCCCATCACTTTCATCAAGCACTCGTAAAAGTTTGCGGGGCCTACCTGCGCAGTAAACAGTACCATTTCCTGATGAATTCGAAGTCCTGACTTCACAATCTACCTATATACTCGTATTTACTTATTTCAGGCGTTCCCTTCACTACGAAAGAATGCCAGTCAGTCAAAGGCATGAGGTACACCATGGGCCTGTGGTCCCGAAGACGCCATATAGCCAGTGAGGACAGCGAAGCCATTCTTCGGTTGAAGGTCGCTGGAGCCATCCCTGTCGCTGCTACCAACTTACCGGAGCTGTTAGTCTGGTAAATGTCAAAGATGCTTGCTAATTAAACAGTTACGGAAGTTCCTCTTCCATCCAATGGTTTCTTACGTACTGTAACGACTCTCCGGGAGAGAGCCGCCACCTAATAAATTCACTTATAACACAAACACTATTTTATTAAACTACAAAACTGCACTTGCACTACTGTGATAACATTCAATCGTCCGCACTCGACGGCGGACGGCAGGTGAGAACGTCAAATACCGACGGCCCCAGCCCGTCTGAAGTTTCTATCGTTCTCTTTCTAAACTGAATGGTTAAAAAGAGAACGAATATATTGCAAAAAGAATACTATCGCCAGTATCAAACTACATAGCACTCGGACCAACGAGGCCCGATGCTACAACTACCCCCGGTCTCCCCTGAAAAAATATTTTTGGTTGAAGACCCAAAAAATTTTTTTGCTAGTTACAATCTACTAGTAACTAACTACCTACCTAAGAGAGGGAAAAATTCAATTAATAAAAATCTAATAAAAAAAACAATGGAAGACTTAGATCCTGGACTTAGCTAAAGTCTAATTACCAGAAAAATATTTTCTAATAATTTTTCTAAATAAAAAAACCTCTCCAAAAATACTTAAAACAGGACCCATATCTTACCATCCTAAACCAAAGCTAACAGCTACCTCAATCACAAAAACCAAACCCTAACCTGAATCTATAAAATTCTTCAAAGACATAGCATGAAAAAAATTAAAATGAAATTTAGAACATTTAAGTTAACGATAAAAAATTGAATCAAGATAATTAAAACAATGTTAACACCAATCACAATACTCAAGAATTATATTTAATTGAAAAGCAAAATAGAAAAAGAAGTTAAGGTGTTAAAATTGTAGCTATGTTTCCAAAGAAAGAGAAGTTAACATACCCACTAATAAAGAAGAATACAACCAATTAAGCATAACGCATATAGAAAAAAACAATCAGATGAGCTAAGATATAAATGTTGTTTTTTTTCCATGAAAATTAAAAAAAAATATTTTCTTTTCATTCAGGCATCACTGATGTCCTGAAGTACATCTCGCGTCAGTAAGGAGGTGTAGAAGAAAATATTAATGATTTTTTAAATATAAAAGTTTTATCAGCCCGCACATGAAACAAATAAGAGGATCAATATACAGAGAAAACAATATAATAACAACAATATCAAGATAACTAGCGACTAGGAAGAAAAATAACTATTGAGTCTAAGATACAAGCACATTACATTAATGTCTTCTTACAAGAAACAACATCATATTCAAATTATTAAATATATGGATTTGAAAATGACAACAACTTGGATTTATATATAATGAATTGAAAATATTACCTATCACTTCTTCCCATATCCTAACTCCATACCTCACCATAACTCATAGAAATCTCAACCTTTTACTAACCTAGAAAAGGACAGATAGAATACGTGTGATCCTAAACAGACCACCCTACAAAGCTCCTATGTCTCTTAAAGCAGGTGTATCAACTGTGCCTAATCAGCCAACTTACAGCGCAACAATCTCAACCTAATCATCGTACACGAAACCTCAACTACCTAACTACCAATCCATTTAGAAAAACATACAAACAATTCGTAAAAACTAGTGACAATAATGCATTTATGTTTTATTTTATATTATGCAGGTCACCTAAGCATAACCCGAAAGAAATTACCTACCTCACAATACTTACAATAAAAGGGAATTCAATAAAATATAAATAAAAATAAATATGTAAACATCTGTTTACAAAAGTGACAGACCAAGACATGACACTTTATCTTTGACGAAACGGATCGCCATTTTACTCCACGAAGTATAACCGACCAAACATTCAAATAGTTGAACTGTCAATTCAATTCAATTCAATTTTTTAAATGAACAAAGAAAATATCTGCCATTTTTGAAACTGACAATGGAAAATTCTTTGAAAAATTGTAAACAAAATATTACTTGGGATAAAATCAAAATAAATTGAAACTTTCCTCTTTATGTCTGCGACCCTGCTGACGATGTCACCAAACGCCTTCCGGCCGCCTCGTCCGTGCGTTTATACTCAATAAATCAATAAAAATACTCTGCGGGGTACTCGCTGGGAATACTCCTCCCTCTCGACGAGCTCCATCACTCGACAGCTCATCATCATCATCCAGACGGGGTGCCATAAGCCCTCTCGTCGGGGTGAACTGTTGCAGTCCATCTCTTCTTTCTCCAGACATTGCTCAGTGAAGAAACTACGGCATAATCTCCAAAACAGCTTCTGGCTCACTAGCCAGCGCATCATCAACAGCAGCAACAACAGCTTCTTTTAATATATTTTCCTTGTAATATTCTATTCACATAATATTCTATTCACGTTATTTGAAAAACAGCGGAGATCTATAGCACATTTTAACCTTTTTATAAACTCCTTATTTGTTTTTACAAAGCCCACTGCCCCGGGCAGGGCTCGCCCGTGGGCTAGGCCCACTAAAAAACAACCTGCCACGACGGCGGACGGCAGGTGAGAACGTCAAATACCGACGGCCCCAGCCCGTCTGAAGTTTCTATCGTTCTCTTTCTAAACTGAATTGGTTAAAAAGAGAACGAATATATTGCAAAAAGAATACTATCGCCAGTATCAAACTACATAGCACTCGGACCAACGAGGCCCGATGCTACAGTACCTATATTTTTAGGTTGAGATAACTTACCCCTGTATTCCAAAAAGTGATCCTTCACTGAAATGTACAAAATGTTAACCCGTCTTGAATCCATGACGAAAGCAGTAGGGGGTACTTGTTTGTTATATTGATCAATCAACAAACCATATATTGGGATTGAGTGGAAGCTATAGATAGGTGATTGATTGTTTTTTGTCCTCATCAGGCAAGAAACTCGCAACCCCGTGTATGGAATGACCAACAACCCTCACCACACCGGGCGCACCCCTGGTGGCTCCAGCGGCGCCGAGGCAGCCTTGACTGCTTCCTATGCCTCCAGTATTAGCTTGTGTAAGTTATCTATGATCCAAATTGCAGCGTAGACATGCCATACCAAAGTGGATCATTTTAGCCTCCGTGGTCGAACTGAAAAGCGTTCGCCTATTTTTACGGAGGTTCCTGGTTCCGAAACACGGTGGGGGCACTTTGTCAAACAAAAATCACTCAGATTGTCTTCATCTAGTTTGCAAGAGGTGTTGCATGTAGGCTGCCTGAATCACGTCCGAAAAGTAGGATGATTCCGGCTTTTAGAAGGCATGTTAAGCCATTGTTCCCGTCTATTGAGTGTAAGGTGAACTAGTCCACGGCGGGTAGTCGTTCATGTCAAAGGCCTTTCAATAAATCTCCTACCATTACATTATACTCCTCGTATTTTTTCTCAGGTTCGGATGTGGGCGGGTCTACTCGCATGCCGGCCTTCTTCTGTGGCATGTTCGGCTACCACCCGACTGCAGGCGTTGTCAATTGTAGGGGTAAGTATTTTTTTTTTCTAAGACGTGACCATACTCAATATACATTGGTGTCTTTTGCGCTTCGTAAGAAACAATATAAGTCAGAGCATTATATCTGCTTGAAAACTCTAACTGGGCTAGTTGGTTTGCCTACTAGACTGACAACCCATCAATTTATTGTTCTTTCCAGGAGTAGCTCTGAGGAAGGGAGACGAGGAGTCGATGCTGACTCTCGGGTTTATTTCGAGGAATACCGAAGACCTGGGGCCGCTGATGAAGATCATCGCTGGAGACAAAGCAGACCAGCTGAAGTTGGACAGAGATGTCAATATCAAGGTAGACTTATTTTTTAAATGGCGTTGTTGTGAATTACTAGCGCCAACTATATCATCACTTTACTTCTATTACTTTTACGTAGAGAAGAGAACTTTAAATTAGGTAATTTATGGTTGGTCGTTGACTTTACCTATCCACAAGATAATAACAATATATGAGCTTGATGAGTGTATCAATTAATTTCATCATTTCCCACTGCAACATAGTAGTTCAAAAAATATAACAGATGTAAGAAAAAAACAATATATACTTTACTGACTACAGTAGATGAAAAAATAGATGTAAAATTTAAATTTTTGTATGCAATTCTCAGGACATCAAATTTTTCTACAACGAGGGCAGCAATGATTGCCACGTGAGCCCTATTAGTCCAGGAATGCGAGCTGCCATGAAAAGGTATTTGAAACCCACTTTCAGTTTAGTCGTTGCTACGTAGAAATATATTAAAGACACTCCATAACAACCTTTAAAACACTTTACTGGTATCCTAATCTCCCCAATTTTTCCAGGGTAATCTCCAAGATCAGCCAGGAAGTGGCGACGTCCGACAAGGCTCCCGCGCCGTACAGCCACGAAGCCTTCAGCTACATGTACAAGCTGTGGGCCCACTGGATGAGCAAGGAGCCGGACAACTACGCCAGCGCTTATAACAACTACAAGGCCGAAGCCAACGGATTTGTCGAGCTGGCCAAAAAGGTAGGAATGCAGCTACAGCAGCTGTCGAGCTACGATAATAAGTCCATGGTATTTCGACCGACTTTTAGTAAAAAAAAGATATTAATAGTAGAGGGCCTATCAAGGACCCTTGCAGTACTCTTAAACACAGTGTTCTAAAAAACCGAAACACTTATTATGTTAAAGAAGGACAAAGTTGGTGAACTCTTCATATTATTTATAGTATGTCATATTACTTATGATACTTTCTCACCGGGACTGGAAAGCTAACAAAACAACACACACAGTATCGAATGCCTCTGAATGGTTACGATGTTATAAACAGTTTTATCTGGTGTACCCGTCGATTAACCAAGCAAATGTCCATTTATTTTCATAGCTGGTGGGGTTGAGCAACCACTGCTTCTTCACGGTGATGCGTCTGCTGGAGCTACAGGTGCTGCCGAAACCTGATCCGAAGTGGGCGGAGACACTCGGCAAGGCGCTCAAGGAAGATTTGTTTGTAAGTGCATTGTTAAATCTTTCGTAATAGAAAAAGCTCGTAACTTCGGATGATTTTAAAGCAACAGCAAGGATCAGATCATGTATGGGCGACGTTAGTGAAAAATAAACAAGAGGGCGTTTTTCGTGCTTTGTAAGGCACGTTAATTTTTTGCATAGTGCTTTATTGCTATTAGCAGGGGGCCGTTTCGCGAAGCTACAAGTTACAAATTACAAGTACAATTCGATGTACATTGCGTTGACATGACAATGAGATAAAACGTTAAGAGCTACGTTAATAGTTTAGACGAATTGGCTACGCACGCAATGAATATCAAATTGTAACTTGTTACTTATAAATTGTTGCTTCGTGAAACGGGGCCCAAGCGTGAGCTGGATCATGCAAGATTCTTTTTACCCTGTAATTAACAGTTATAAAATGCCCTTAAAGGTAGGCTCGAGCCCCTCGGTGGGGACGTATATGAGCTGTTGATGATAATGATACCGCCCTTCTACGAAATAAAGGCATTCCATAGGTAAATCTTGGAGTGCCATTGTCTGTATCATTCTCTTGTCTCTTCTAGTCTAAGTTGGGTGATAACGGCGTGCTATTGTTCCCGAGTTGCCCCCACGCAGCCCCGTACCATTACGAGCCGGTGGTCCGCCCGTACAACTTCTCATATTGGGCCATCCTCAACATACTCAAGTGTCCCGTGGTTCAGGTATGATGAAAAAACTAGACGACCAGCACCTTGTAAATTATTGTGACAATTTTCATTGATGTAGCGAGCTTCGCCCTTATGGTAACACCAAATAAAAAGAAAAGCTAACACACGCTGTACTGACTATATACGTAGTGAAAAGCTAGTAGTGAATTGATGGAACCACAAAAAAAAAATATTGGCTGAAAATTTAACAGTGTTGCAATGGGGGATTTTCCGACAGCCAATAAAAAAAATATAGTTCATAAAACTTCGGTAGATGGCGTTGACGATTCGTGGATCCGAAGAAATCCGGCGAGTCACCCAGGGTCATAAAAGGGTTAAAAAAAAGAATCCACGAAGTACACCTGCCTGGCGCCATCTACGAGTATCTTCTTAATTACAACTATTTTTTTTTTTTTTAAAGAGCTGTCAGAAAGTCCCTCATTTATACGTCTGTTCTGTGCCCAATAACTTAAAACAGCGCCCCCATTTGTGTCTACTCTTTTATCATTAGGTTGGCTTTCATCCTCAAAGGTTTTCCTGAATACACCTTTCATAGAGAAACTTTTTCCAGGTGCCCCTAGGCGTAAACAGCCAGGGCTTGCCCATCGGCATCCAAGTGGTCGCCGCGCCAAACAACGACGCTCTCTGCTTGGCTGTCGCCAAATACTTGGAGAAAGAGTTCGGGGGAGCCGTCATGCCGTGCAGGATCAAATCTGAATGAGGGGGACTAATTTTGTGTTTGTGGGTAGTTGCATAGGAAGTTGAGCGTGCGAGGTGTTTTAGATTTGATTACCTATGCGAAGAGAATGTTTATTTTATTTTACATACTTAAAATTAAAAGAGTAGGTAAGAGAAGTTCTGCTTTTTTAAATGTTGCTTGTAACAGTTTTAATTTTGTACTGTAAAAGCTCGTAACTTAAGTAAATATGTACTTAGTCAATAAATACTTTTTTATTATTTATAATGAATTATACTTATTTACGTTCGATCAGTCAGGTACAAATGAAACGCAAATGTATTGAGTTAATTTTAGGACATAAATATCAATCAACTATTATAATATACCTGCCTGAGTGAGCCTCGACCACAACGATTCATATAACTTGACCCAAACAGGACCCCATGATGGATGCCCAAGGGCAAAGCAAAATAAAATGCCTACAAACAAGACAAAACAAGGCAAAATAAATTAAAAACGGCGCCAAAAGTAGAACTAAATAAGTTTTTTTTTTAAGTAATCTGTTATTTTTACGGTTATTTTTATGGAAATCCTATGCCACGAACAGAGTATTCTATTTTTTTAAAGTGGTGGTGTACAAACTTTTTTTTTTGTAACAAAACGCATCATTTCGTTCGTTCATTATTTCTGACAGTTTGATAAACATTCGTTCTGTAAATTCGTTCCCATTCGTTCATTTCATTCAAGTTGAAGTTGATGTATGAGCCGTCTTCGTCTTCGGTGATTTTCCAGCAATTTTCCGTGTTTTCTTTGAGAATAGTCATGAATAGTGCTTTGTTTTCATTATTTGTGTAATCCTTACCCTTTATACATTAAATATTTTCATAACATAAGTTCTTCTAGTGGTTTCTTCAAAGCCACCAAGAGTTTGAAAAACAAAAAGAAAGTTTTGTTTTAGCCGCTTGCTTGAGATGTGCACATCCAATATAACGAAAAAACAGGATATTGGTCAGGTAAGTTTACTATAATAGCATTTTAATTACACCAATATAAGTCTACTGTTACAAAATATTCTCAATTGGCTTTTTAACGTCGTATGCAACGAACTAGAAGTCGTTTAAGTTGATTGACCTAAACTTACGGTATTTTACATCCTGTACTTTGATCCGAGCTATTCGCATGATTTTATGACTGGCCGAAAGTATTAAGATTATGAAGTTGACATAACCAAGATCAGAATTCTTAAATTGCTATCTGGCTTAAGTGGGTAGGTGGTATTAAGCCTCGGCCACACAGAGCGGGAGCGACGCGGTCCGGGGCCAGGAAAGCGGGACTGTGCTACGCCGCGCCATTCCAAGTCCCGCTTTCCCGGCCGATCGGATCGCGCCGCTCCCGCTCTGTGTGACCTGGGCTTTAAATGTTGGCTAGCTTTGTCGTCGTCGTCAAACCGAAGATCCGTAAAAATAGGTAAATAAATTAAATAGTTCCTACTATCAATCAGTATCTTTTATTTGGTAATGTTTAATAGGATGCGGGATGTAACATTTAACATAATATATATTTTTTTAATTTGTTGTAATAGTAAAATGTCACAATGTTTTATACAATGTGTTATACAATTAAATACTTTTTATTTAAAAGTGTTTTTGAAAACAGAAACAGCTTCGGTTATTATAGGTACATTAGTCAAGTTAATTTATTATTAATTTGAAAAATCCTACTTTTATAAATAAAATAGAACACTTGTTTGATAAGCCATTCCTTAGACCATGCTATGTTGATCATAATAAGCTTGAGGAGTTTGTCAAATTCAACATAACCAGATCCTTATTATTTTACTTAAATAGTTGATATAACACTGCCCTAAAATTTCAGAACACCAAAAACAAACCAGCAAAGATAGCAAAAGGCATAGCCCTCAACATGTTCAAGCACGCTTTCCTCATCTTCCGGTCGTACCTGGACATGTTTATCGACATGATCTTCTCGTTCATCTGGGATGGGGCCCAACAGAAGATCCCGGACCTCGATTCCAGGCACTGGATGCTGAGCCAAAGTGCTGTGTCCTTGGCCGCGAAGATACGGAGACAGGAATTAAAGTCTGTTGAATTGGTCGAAGCTTGCATTGAAAGAATAAAGGCTGTAAGTATAGGCTATGAATGAAAGATTAGTTTTTATTCATTTCCAATTTTAATTATTGAAATCTTCATTTAGATATATTTAATTGATTATTCAACTCCACACTTATGATTTGGTCTAGCTTCAATATGATATGATAAAAAGAAAGGCTTGTCTTAATACGATAAAAGTCACTGCAACCTAAATAAATCTGTTGTTAGCCTACCCTCATATTATTAATTATTAAAAGATATCTATAAATATACATGATTTATCTGTCTGTGGCTATGCTTGCGTTGAGTTGTGTAAGAATTTTTCTGTTGTAATAAGACTTTTTCCCATAACAAGTTTCCTATTTACACAGTCAATGAATACAAGGTTAAGTCAATCCTGAGTACAAACTGTCTGCATTCCAAATTTCATCCAAATCCGTTCAGTAGGCATGAAAGTAGAACTAACATACTTTCGCATTTATAATATTAGTGTAAAGTGTGATAAAGTGGTGTGCACTAAAATAAAGTTTATAGGAACACTTGACTTCTTTTATATTTTAGGTAAACCCATTGTTGAATGCAGTAACCGATGAAAGATTCGAAGATGCCCTGGAGGAAGCTCGAAGAGCGGACAAGTTGATTGAAGATGGTCTCTCCACTGATTACTTCAAGGATAAACCTTTTTTCGGTTAGTATAATCAAAAATATGCCAGAAGCCATAATAAAGTCATCAACAGCCGAGGGGCTCGAGCCTACCCTGAATTAAGGCGACTAGGCCTTAGTCACCACGCTGGCCTAATGCAGGTTGGTCGACTTCACACATAATCTTTGAGTTTCTTCGTAGGAGTGTGCAGGTTTCATCACGATGTTTTCCTTCACTGAACGTCGAACCATAACAAAGTCATGTAAGAAATATTCAAAATGTTGTGTAAAGTCTTTTTTACAAAGTACGTTTGACTTCGAAGTCTCTCCACATTACTGCATCGTGCACAAATGATGTTTTGTCAAGAGACTGGCTTTATATGAAACCCACTTCTGATGATGCCTTTTTTCAAGTTGCTTTTCTACTGGGATGGCGAGATAAGATGAAAAAGCAATGTGTCGCAATCGGCGTGTCGCTTGTAATAGGGAAAAACCAGCTTCTTTTAATTATCATTTGAAACTTATGAAAATTGTATGGGACTACACAAAGATGACATCACGTTTGTGTAAATATGTGTGTCGTTCTTCAAATTATTAGGGTGATTTTTCCTGGATAGTGTAAAATATTTTATTTTTGATACACTCATCTACCCAATAGGGAATATGCATGAAAAATATTAGTTTTTTTCATAGTTCATCTGAAAGTATACAAAAATAGAATACTGACAGTCAAAACAGAATCGAAATTGATCGAAAAACAAACTATAGTCATCGCACTGGGAGAATGCCGTCCTGAAGTTTATCACGTGACCATTTTTATGTGATGTACACTAACCTTGAATTAACGCTCCATGAAGCCTGGTCACATAAAATAGCATTTTGCGTACAATTTATATTTTTATATAACGAAACACTTTATTTTATTTAAAAATCAAATACAAAATAATAAATTTATCAATTATTTCAACGTGTTTCCCGAGATGAAATTATGAATGAACGTCGATGCAAGGTTAGCCCGTTGGGTCCGCTATTCCATTTCGTTTCCGAAATATTCGAATAATCATATAATTGCTACTTAAAATAATTGGTATGGTAATATATACTTAGATGTTTAATATCAAATTGTCAATGAGTTCAACCGAATCCGATAAGGTAAAAAATAAAGAATTATACGTAATTTATAATTTGTTTGAAATTGCGCAAAGTGAAATAATAAGAAATGGCAACTGCGGTATTTCAATTAGCATGGTAGGATTCCAGTTGAGACTTAACGTTAAGAGCTATTAATCTATTGTTGTGTGATTATAAGCTAAAAAAAAACTCTAATCATACAAATCGATTTTGAAAACTAAGTAATTAATATCGATTTGGATATTTTCGTATATTTTCATTACTGAATATTTTGTGCTACGTCACTAAAAATAGTCACGTGATAAACTTCAGGACGGCATTCTCCCAGTGCGATGACTATAGATACAACATTATTAAACAAATATATCTGTCCCTCTTACGAAAACAAAATGGTCTATGGCGGATGTATGGCTTGCGTGATATATGACGTCACATGTCACGTCGGACCTCTCTGTCTAACCATCAACTTTGAAGCCTTATAACTTTGTTTCTACTAACTGAGCAAGATATTTGAAAAAAATATTTTTGTGTTTATAATAATAATAATTATTATTATTTTATTAGCAGACAACAGGGTCCATAAATTGTTAGTGAAGCTTATCCTATGGTTAGTAGTTCTACACAACAAAAATAAAAACAATACAAACAAACACTACAAAATATTTTCAAATTATTAGGGCAACCCAGAGTTTAAGGATGGGACAATCTACCTTATCAGCAATTACCTTCAGCACACTGTTGGAGCTGGCCCGCACTCTGCCTAGGAGTGATACTATTCTCTTGCGTCTGATAGCGTAGAAATCATCGGTGCGCTGTTGCGCAAACATCTGTGACGCACTGCAGTAGCGAGGCAACCCCAACAATGCTCTGAAACCATTATTGTTTTGAACGCGGAGAGCATTGTAAGTTTTATCTGGAACTTGAAATATTTAAATTAAAAAAAAATGTGCATATTCCCTATTCTGTGAATCCCACTTGGTTGCTCCGCAGGCGTGCCGTTCACGGCGAAGGAGTCGCACGCGGTGGCAGGCATGCTGCACACGCTGGGCGTGGCCTCGCGCCGCCACATGCGCGCGCCGTACGACGCCGAGTGCGTGCAGCTGCTGCGCATGGGCGGCGCCATTCCCGTAGCCGTTACCAACGTGCCCGAGATCAATAAATGGTGAGTTATCATCACTATGCTCATACACGTCCTCACCGAAGGGCTTGACCCTAAATTAGGGCGATCATGTCTTACTCCACAAGAATGTGCAGATCACCTCACGATGTTTTCCTTCACCGTAAGAGCGTCGAATAAACGTACATATGACTTCAGAATTCGAAAACAAATTGGTACAAGGTGGGGATCGAACCCGCGTCTCTTGGACTCCAGTTAATTATTTGATTAGTTATGTTATACTGATAATGGAATCTTTTTATAATTTTATTTACAATGAGGAAATCCGTAGAAGAACCAAAGTTGCTGTTATAGCCCATAGGATAAGCAAGCTGAAGTGGCAACGGGCAGGCCACATAGCGCGAAGATCGGATGGCCGATGGGGCAAGAAAGTCCTTGAATGCAGACCACGTACTGGCAAGCGCAGTGTGGGACGGCCCCCTACGAGATGGACCGACGACCTGCTGAGGATCGCTGGGTCTCGTTGGATGCAGGTGGCTATGGACCGGGTCGCGCTGGAGGGCCATTGGAGAGGCCTATGTTCAGCAGTGGACTTTAACAGGCTGAAATGATGATGATGAATACTACAATATCATTGTTTTGTTCTATATTTAGCAGTGGACGTCTTCCGGCTGAAAAGATGATGAATATTTTATGACTGCAATGTCACTGCTCTGCTGCAATGACACTTAAGTGTTTCTAGCAATAGTAAAATACTATTTATCTGTGTTTTATGCAGGCAAGAGTCCCGCAACATGGTGTTCGGTCAGACCAACAACCCGTATCACACAGGGCGTACCACGGGCGGATCCAGCGGAGGCGAAGCCGCGTTAGCCGCCGCACTCGCCTCGCCAATCGCGCTCTGTAAGTATTAACAACCCGTACCACACGACGGCAGAGTAGAATACATTTGTCACCAACCCCTACTCTTCCCGTGGGTGTCGTAAGAGGCGACTTAGGGACTACACGTTGAACAGGGAACGGGCAGCAGCGCTCTCTGATACAGTAGCCTTTTAATCTGCGATCTCCAACCCGCCTGCCAAGCGTGGAGATTATGGCAAAACCCTCCACTTAAGTGGAGGAGGCTCATAGTCCAGCAGTGGACTGTAACGGGCCGTTGATGTTCATGATGATGAAGTTATAACAAGTTTGAACACAAAGACAAATTACCCTCTATTTGTCCAGGCTCAGACATCGGCGGGTCGACGCGCATGCCAGCGTTCTACTGCGGCTTGTTCGGCATCAACCCCACCGCGGGGTACACCAGCCTCAAAGGTAAGTTGCATTTTTCACCTCTCTTTTATAAATATCGCACCAACATCATATTATGTAAGAATACACAAGATACACCTATTATTGTACAAAACAAACAACCTCCGTGGCCGAGTGGTCGAGATTTCGACGCCCATTATGGAGGTTCCGGGTTCGATTCCCGGTGGGGACACTGTCAAGCAAAAATCTCTTTGTGAGACTTTCCCCAATTTGGTTAAGACATTGTAGGCTGAATCACCTGATTGTCCGAAAAGAAAGATGATTCCGTGCTTCGGAAGGCACGTTACGCCGTTGGTCCCGGCTACTATCTAGTCGTTACACGAGCCAAGTCAGTGACCTTTGGCGGCTCTATAACACTGACACCAGGGTTTGTGAGGTCGGTTGTCGACCTTACAGCCCACACGATGATGATGATGAGTATGATGTGTGTTCGTCCCAGGGTCGGCCCTTCGCTCCGGCCTGGACCCCACGATGGCGTCCATCGGCTTCTGCGCCAAGCACGCCGAGGACCTGCTGCCGCTCGTGAGGACCGTGCTGGACGCCGACCACGACATAGACCTGGATAGGATTGTTCATATCAAGGTATTTGTTTTGCATTTTTAAGGTGAACGCACACTTATCCGCGCCGGACGCGCCGGACGCACCGAACGCATCGCAGTCCATCAAGGCCTCGCATATCTATCCGCATCGAATGGAACGAGCGCAACGAACGAATCGACCGCGCCGGAAGAACTCGAAACCAGTGTGACCAGATTTAAATTAGTCATTATGCTAGAAGCTCCGCTAAAATCTGCGAAACTTTGTTAAATATTTTTTTTAATGCTAAAATTCTACATAAACTAACTACATAGCTAATGAACGGCACTTACGGGGGAGGTGTAGAGGTGCTCGCGACACCCTGACTACGTCGTGACGCGTATTGCTTGCGTTAGCAATAAGTTAGTATTTAAGCAATTACATAAGTTTATATAGCTCTGTACTCTGTATTCGGTTCTCTACTTTAGTCGTTTATTTTACTACATACCAACCACTTGTGTGTGTTTCTCTCCAATATCTCCTGGGCACCCTCTGCTAATATTGCACTAATTTCTGTTAAAATTTCATTAGATTCTGCTAAAAACTGCCAACTTTTTCTAATTTGCGACATAATATGCTAACATCTATGAGACATTTTACGGGCTTACCGTGATAATATTTATGACAATGACCGCGAAAGTTTAAAATTGTATATAATAAGGCCTAAATTGGGGTCAAATTCTGTTAAAATCGCAGAATTCTGCTAAATCTGGTCACATTGCTCGCAATCGTCAGAATGCGAGCGTATCGATCGATTCGACCGCATTCTCCGCGCCGAATTTGATGACGTCATTTGCATTGGTCTAGGAATTCTCTGTTTCTTCCTAATTCGGACGATTCGACGCGGTCAGGTGTGCGGGGTTTCATAGAATTTCATATAAAGAATTCTAAAATTCGATTCGTTCGGTGCGGACGACGTGTTCGACGCGGATAAGAGTGCGTCCACCTTTGGGGTTTCTTACCTTAAAAGGAAAACTAAACCCTTTTATTATAAGATAATAATAATAATAATGTTTATTTCACAAAAACAACAAGCAAAAACAAATTTGTACCTTAGACACTAGTTAACAAACACAAGTGTGAGCGTGTACTTGCACAAAACGACAAATAATAAACGGTACAGTGTAATTATCTAGCTAAAAATTAGAATATAGAATTTATAAATAGTTCTGTTTTTTTGTAAGTCCAATCCTGTAACTCTTTTAACATTTTCAACTTTACTTCACGGGCAGACAATAAATGAATTTTAAATAGTTGTGTGATTTTCGAATATATCAACGGTTTCCTAAAATTACTAAATCGCTTAGCAAACGCGGTTCTGATCGAAGGTAGTGGAAGCCTGAAAACTCGTCTCATCAAGATCAGATCATTCAAGTGTCCGTCTGTCAAAGAGGTTTTGCCTGGGCAGATCTCGATACGCCGCGATTTCGTGATTTGATCATCTTCGTTTCCCTTCCGTTCACATCAACAGATCATCACATAGCCTAAGCTTAGTAGTATTTTTTTAATGTTACAAAAATAGTTAGCTCTTCATGGGACGTGCTTCCTTGCAAGATCTCAATCTAACACTGCAGTGGCTACAACTAGAACTACATCAACAGCTCATATACGTCCCCACCGAGGGGCTTGAGCCTACCCTGATTTAGGCTTTAGTCGACCACGCTGGCCCAGTTCGGGTTGGTCGACTTCACACACAACCTTTGAATTTCTTCGCAGGAGTGTGCAGGTTTCGTCACGATGTTTTCCTTCACCGTAAGAGTGTCGGATAAACGTACATATGAAATCGAAATTCGAAAACACATTGGTACGTAGTGGGGATCGAACCCGCGTCTCCCGGACGGGAGGCAGCGGCCCTAGCCACTAGACCACCGACGCTCTCTCTTCCCTTCCATTGGGTTTCTCAAAAAGTTGTCGCGTAAACGTAAAGGGCCCCGGAGACGGTCAAACGGTTTGACTCAAACCTTACGTGTTTGATCAAACCGTTTGAGGTCGGTTTGAACGGTTTATCAAACAGCTCTGCGCAGTCTGATTCTGTACGCTGTCGTAATTACACTTCTGACGCGTCAAACACAACAAAATTTATTTATTTATTAAAAACTAATAATTACAAAAGACGTCATCATTACAGGATTGCTCCCAATACCATGACGCCAAATATGAAATTGCATCAAACATGCTTCAAACACGTAAATGTTTGACAACGTGACGTGTGCTGCACCACTTTTGCCGGTGTAACAGTGCTGGCACGCGCACGCACACGTCACGTCACGCATTCGGTGTGCAAGGCCTTAAGCCTTAAGGCCGATGCACACCAAATGCGTAGCCGGTAGCACTAGCACGTAGCCGGTGTGGCACCTAACAAGGAGCGCCATATAATACAACGTCATCAGCGCACACGCGTGTGCGACGTTGCCGTTCCGCCGCGCGCGTGTACGGACTCGGTTTGTCAGTCAGACGCAGCTCTGCGTGCGCGTGACAGCTGCGTGCACACGTCACGCATCCAGTGTGGCATCTTCTATAGAGTCAAAGTCAAAGTCAAAGTCAAAATAATTTATTTCCATAGGATGTTATTACATCACTTAGATCCGTCATTACATTTTTTTGGGTGAGTTCACTAACACAATGGCGGAATCTGTGGAGAAGAGCTCACCGGAGAAACTCCACAGTCGTCGCATCTTTTGCGTTTCCTTTTTTAAATAAAATATTGTCAATTACAAAATTAATGCTTATTACATATCGAAAAAGCCTGCTACTCAAACAATCTATTCCCATGGACACCTATCTTCTAAGTAATCAGATATCCTATAGTAACCTTTTTTATACAATTTCTGTTTTATAATTATTTTAAACTTGTCTAAAGGCAAGTTTTTAATATCAGTAGGGACCTTATTGTAATAGCGTATGCAATTGCCTTTAAAAGAATTACTAATTTTATGTAGTCGGCTGACATAAGCAACCAACTTGTCTTTATTTCTAGTATTAAAATTGTGTATATCACTGTGCTTCTGAAAATTACTTATATTTCGTTTTATATACACAAGATTGTCATAGATATATTGAGACACAAATGTCAGAATATTGATTTCTTTAAATTTTTCCCTCAGTGACACTCTAGGCCCTAATCTATAAATTGCACGAACAGCCCGTTTCTGCAAAATAAATATACTATTAGCATTCGCAGCGTGACCCCACAATAAAATACCATAGGTCATTAGACTATGAAAGTAACTGAAGTAGACTAGTCTAGCGGTGTCTACGTCGGTAAGGGCTCTAATTTTTTTAACTGCGAACGCTGCTGAACTCAGTCGGTTCGACAATTTATTTATATGAGAATCCCATTGTAGTTTGGCATCTAAAGTAATGCCCAAAAAGACAGTCGAATCTACAAGGTCCAATTTCTGTCCTTTTATAAATATATCTGTAGTTACCGGTTTCACATTGGGTAATACGAATTTAATACATTTAGTTTTCTTTTCATTAAGTAATAGATTATTAACAGTAAACCAATTCACTATACTAGAGATAGCATTGTTTACGTCGTCATAGTTTGATTGTTGTCTTTTAACTTTAAATATCAAAGAAGTATCATCGGCAAACAATACTAACCCATGTTTTGCTTTAACAAGATAAGGTAAATCATTAATATATACTAAAAACAAGAAAGGTCCAAGAATTGAACCCTGCGGGACGCCCATACTTATTGAAGATCCGGGTGATCTTTTCCCATTAACATCGACCATCTGAACCCTATCTGTTAGATATGACTCCAGAAGGCCAAGAGCCTGATCTTTTACACCATAATGGCGTAGCTTCCTGACAAGAATGTCATGATGGACGCAATCAAAAGCCTTGGATAGATCGCAGAATACACCTATTGCATCCATTGCGTCTTCCCAGGCACCAAAAACATTGTCAATTAGCTCAACACCAGCGTCGGCTGTTGAACGACCCCTTGTGAAACCAAACTGAGCAACATGAATTAAATTATTGACATAAAAATGACTTTGCAATTGATTAAGTATGAGTTTTTCAAATATTTTGCTAAGATAATCTTCCATAGAGTTTCATACATTACAACTAGTGCGTGCGCACGTCACGTCACGTCACTCATTTGGTGTGCATCGGCCATTAAAGGCCACGCACACGCAGCACACGTCACGCAGGCCACGAGACGCGCGCTCAGTACAGGCCGCCATATTGAAATCTTAGGTGAAAAGTCACATACATAACATACTTTAATAATTAAAATTTTGAATTTTGGTACGAAGTTAAATGAATAAAAACAATATAATTCTACTTACCGGCTATTTCTAGCAATGAGCCAATTTTCTCCCACAACAATGTTTTTTTTTTTAATACTATTTGTGTTTGGTGTTGTAGATACACTCACATTTTCTGACGATTTCTATTAGTTTTTCTTTCAAAATTGTCTCCATTGCGAAGAAAACACTATTTGGTTTGTAAATAAATACAACGGGACGCGCGTGCACACGAGCAGCACCGAACGTTGCGTGCGCGTGCGTAGCCGGTGTGGCATCTAACAAGGAGCGCCATATAATACAACGTCATCAGCGCACGCGCGTGTGCTACGTTGCCGTCCCGCCTCGCGCGTGTACGGACTCTGTTTGTCAGTCAGACGCAGCTCTCCAGTGTGGCATCTTCCATAGAGTTTCATACATTACAACTAGTGCGTGCGCACGTCACGTCACGTCACGCATTTGGTGTGCATCGGCCATTAAGGAAAGGAAAAATACCTGTGTCAGACAGTTGAAAAAGAATAACGAGCGGAGTGCACAGTTCAGCAGCGCACTCCTTAAGGAATTTAGGAGGTATTCCGTCCGGTCCCGAACCTTTATTAGGGTCTAATTTTTAAGTTTTTGCAAAACATCTGATTTACTTATAGTAACTTTAGGCAACGAACCATTGTGGGGAAAATCAAGATTAGGCAAGGGATCAGCATTACGCGATTCAAAAACGGAGCAAAAGTATTTAGACATTAATTCACAGGAACCTTGAGCATCGGTAGCTATATCAGTGCCCAGCCGCATAATACCTGGAATTCCATTTTTATTGCGTTTCCTGTTATTTACAAAATGCCAAAAAGCCCTATCAATCACATGCAAAAGCTCCTCAGTCGATGAAACAAATTATTTGTAACATTCTTCTATATATTTCTTATGGAATTTAAGTTTTTCTTTAATACAGTTAATGAGACTTGCAGAATACCATACAGGATATTTATCGGGTTTATATTTATTTATTTATTTATTTATGCTCACATGTACAAGCTTAAAAGTTCTAATTTAACATGGCAGATAAGTACCTGGGCTGATTGATAACTGGCCGAAACGACGAACTTAAAAAAATGATACGCAAAAAAAAAATATTACATTATATTTTGGCATCTTTTTGAAAATAGAACGCCAAATTTGAATTTAATCGAACTGGTGGAATTTGTTTGATAGGACGTAGAACTTTCTCTGTCGTAAATTTTCTTAACAATGGAAAGAAACGAAATTCGTGCGGTGATAAAGTTTTACGTTTTAAAACAGAAAACAGCAACCCAGATTAAAACCAAGCTAGACAGTGTTTTAGGTAATTCTGCTCCTGCATTGAGTACAATTCACACCTGGGTAACTGATTTTAAACGTGGAAGACAGAGCTGCGAAGACGCCCACAGGTCTGGCCGTCCAAATGAAGTCACGAATCCGGACATGATCAAAAAAATTCACAAAATTGTATTGAATGATCGGCGCTTGAAGTTGCGAGAGATAGCAGAGATGGTGAGCATTTCATCTGAACGCGTTTTTAATATTTTGCACCAACATTTGGGAATGAAAAAGCTTTGCGCGCGATGGGTGCCGCGTTTGCTCACTGTTGACCAAAAGCAACGTCGAGTGGACGATTCATCGGAGTGTTTGGCGCTGTTTAACCGAGATCCTAACGAGTTTTCGCGGCGTTATGTAACAGTCGATGAAACCTGGATACATCATTATACTCCCGAGACAAAAGAACAATCTAAGCAGTGGACTGAGAGCGGAAGACCTGCGCCGAAGAAAGCAAAAACGGTTTTGTCGGCCGGCAAAGTGATGGTGACTGTTTTTTGGGATGCTCGAGGGATTATTTTAGTGGATTATCTGCAAAAAGGAAAAACAATAAATGGAGAGTACTACGCAAGCTTGCTGCAAAAATTAAGTGAAGAAATCCAGAAAAAACGACCACATTTGGCCAAGAAAAAAGTTTTGTTCCACCATGACAACGCACCTGCACACACGTCAATGGTTGCAGTCGCCAAACTCCATGAATTGCGGTTCGAATTGCTACCGCATCCACCCTATTCCCCGGATCTGGCCCCGTGTGACTTCCACTTATTCCCAAACCTGAAGAAATGGTTAGGTGGCCAGAGATTTTCATCAAATGAAGAAGTCATTGTTGCCGTGGACGAGTATTTTGAGGGGTTGGAGAAAACATTTTATCAAACTGGTGTAACGGTATTGGAGAAGCGCTGGACTAAATGCATCGAGGTAGAAGGAAACTACGTTGAGAAATAAATTTATTTTAAATAGATTTTTAAAGTTTTTCTTTGTCGTTTCGGAAACTTATCAATCAGCCCTCGTACATGACCCTGTCAGGGCATTGCATAATATAAGGCATGCAAGTGGAAGACAAATAGGTTTTACAATATAAATAATAATTTAACATGCATAATTTTAAATTATTATTATACAATATAAATACTAAAAATAAAATTCAAATTTCATTAAAATAATCATTCGCAATAATATAAAAAATAAAATATCAATTCAATAAATTATAAATGAAAAAAAAAAAAAAAAATTAACTAGTTTTGTAAGTTATTTACCCTAATTAAAATGACTATGAACTTTGACTAGATTAGATTGGATTGTGAAGGAACTCGTTTACAGAATAATAACACTTAGTAAGTAAAAATGTTTTTAGTCTTGCATAAAAAGGTTTGTATTCAGTTTCGTTTTTTATGTCATCAGTAAGCGGGATGTGCTTTACAATTGTCTCTTGTAATCGTTCGTAAAATGAATCCGCGGCGATATCGATATCATTACTATTAGATAAAAGCGATTCCCAGTCCGACCATCGCAACTCATGACGAACTTTGTCATAGTCAGCTTTATTGTAATTAAAACGATAGTTATTTTTAGATTTCTTAAAGCTAGGACTAGGTGAAGACTGAACTTCTATTTCCAAGGGAGGGTGATGACGATCCTCTTTTGTAAGGGTATCCGTGCCATAAACACTAATCTTGCTGCCGGATCTAGACAAAACGAGATCAAGTACTCTACCATTACTATTTTGAACCGAATTAAATTGACAGAGACCGCAGAAAGATATATTTTCTAAGAAAAGCCTAGATTTAGCATTATATGGATTGCTTGCTTATAATGCATTGCCAGATGGCTGCATAGACCATTGAAAGTTAGGTAAATTAAAGTCGCCAACTATTATGGTTATTTCATTAGCCTCGAAATTACTGACTCGAGATGATAGATTTTCATAAAACGCAGTTTGCTTGGCAATTGGTAGATCAGGGGGAAGATAGCATACTATATAGTTGGTTCAAACCACCTTTGTAAACGATCAAAATGTTTTGAGTCAAACCAAGTCTTACGAGTCTTTACGTGTTTGAATCAAACCGTTTGACCGTCTATGGGGCCCTTAACCTTACTTGCAACATATAAAATTCCATGTTATTTGCGTGTTTGCAGGACGTCAAGTTCTTCTATACAGAAACAGCAAAGGATCTGCGCGTGAGTCCCATCTGCAAGGACCTGCGCAAAGCCATGACGAGGTAAGACTCATCTGAATCTAAAGACTAAGACTATATTGTTCAAAGATGTGACTAAATAATTAAAAAATAAACAGTAACAACAATTACATAATTAACAAAATCCTTACTAATAATAAACGCGAAAGATTGTATGTGTAAATGTTTGTTACTCTTTCACGCAAAAACTACCGAACGGATTGGGATGAAATTTGGAATAGAGATAGTTTGTACCCTGGATTGACACATAGGATACTTTTTACGGGAAAAAGTCTTATTCCCACGGGAAAATCTTACACATCACGAGCGTAGCCGCGGGCGGACCGCTAGTAATTACATGATTATGGCTAAATACTTGAAAAAAGCGGAGCTTTTGATTTTAAAATTAGATTTATTAATTGTGCTACTTGTGACTTTCCCGTACCTAACCACACCTAATGAATGTCTGGAAGAGATAGCTCACCAATAAGCCCAATGCACTCTATTTTTCTCTTTAATTCTTTTTTTGCTCTAATTTTTTCTTCTGAAAAGAAGAAAACTTTTCTCTCCATTTTTCTATTTTACTCTGGTTTTTTCTTTTTCTGTCTCTATGTCGATTCTCTTTTTCCTTATGCGAAATAAAAAAGTCTTCACTTTTGGTCTTGTTATAAAGTTGCACAAAAAGGTGTAATTTTAATATTTCATCAACAATAAAAATGAATTGCGGTTCGTTAGTCTCGCTAAAACTCGAGAACGGCTGAACCGATTTGGCTAATTTTAGTCTTGAAATATTCGTGGAAGTTCAGGGAAGGTTTAAACGGTAAAAAAATATGGGTAGGGTAGGTGTAGGGTAGGTGTAGAGAAGGTGTAGGTTAGGTGTAGGATAGGTGTAGGGTAGGTGTAGAGAAGGTGTAGGTTAGGTGTAGGATAGGTGTAGGGTAGGTGTAGGGTAGGTGTAGAGAAGGTGTAGAGAAGGTGTAGGATAGGTGTAGGATAGGTGTAGGGTAGGTGTAGAGAAGGTGTAGGTTAGGTGTAGGATAGGTGTAGGGTAGGTGTAGGGTAGGTGTAGGGTAGGTGTAGAGAAGGTGTAGGTTAGGTGTAGGATAGGTGTAGGATAGGTGTAGGGTAGGTGTAGAGAAGGTGTAGGTTAGGTTAGGTTAGGTGTAGGGTAGGTGTAGGGTAGGTGTAGAGAAGGTGTAGGTTAGGTGTAGGATAGGTGTAGGATAGGTGTAGGGTAGGTGTAGGGTAGGTGTAGAGAAGGTGTAGGATAGGTGTAGGGTAGGTGTAGGGTAGGTGTAGAGAAGGTGTAGGTTAGGTGTAGGATAGGTGTAGGTTAGGTGTAGGGTAGGTGTAGGGTAGGTGTAGGGTAGGTGTAGGGTAGGGGTAGGGTAGGTGTAGGGTAGGTGTAGGGAAGGTGTAGGATAGGTGTAGGGAAAAATGGCAGGACAACATCTGCCGGGTCAGCTAGTATTCAATAAACTTTTACTAGTTCGACTTATATTACCCTTATATTACATTCACCCGACCGGTTTCGATCAACAGATCATCTTCACAGGGTTATTAATTACTTATTCTATAATTATACTGTTGTTTATGTTGGTTGGGACGGTCGTTATTGACAAACTATGTGATCTAGAATAAGTAATTAATAACCCTGTGAAGATGATCTGTTGATCGAAACCGGTCGGGTGAATGTAATATATGTCTATAGATGTATTTTATATTATATACATATTTAGTGCGTTCCCACATATGAGTATGTACTTGACGGTCCAGAGAAGAGGGCACTGGTGTCCTGAAATACAGACTTGTCTAGTTTAGGCACCAGTCTCCTACACATTTTTTTGTAACTTTTAGAACAAGAATATCACTCTGTATACCCTAAATTGTGTGGAGAAAATAAATAAATAATTATTATTATTAATATAAGAGGAACTAGTAAAAGTGACTTTTATTGAATATGTCTACCAAGTTCCATCAAGTGCAAGTATCAGTTATGTAATTTTAACCATATTTTTTTTTTTTAATGTCATCCTTCTAGCGTAATAAAGAAGCTGACCGAAGAAGCGTCTTCCACGGCTAGGGCTCCGCAGCCCTACTACCACACGGGGTTCAACCACATGTTCGCTCTGTGGAAGCACGCCATGACCAAGGAGACGGAGAGCTTCGCCAGCATGCTCACCAACAACCAAGGGGAGGCCAAAGCTCTCGTCGAACTGCCCAAGAAGGTATGATCATTATCATATTTGTACCCACCGAGGGGCTCAAGCCTAGCTCAAAAAAGCTAGCCTAAACGATTCTGACCCAGTGCGGGTTGATCAAACACACTTTACATACACGCTTTGAATTTTCCTTCATCGTAAGAGCGTCGAATAAACGTACATATTATGGCGTATAATTAAACATGATTATCAATATTGCCACACTTTATTGTTTATGAGTGATTGAGTGAACGAAAACAATGGAATAATGGAAATTATTACACAATACTTACCTCTGGTCTTCATGATTTTATTATTATAATCTTGTGATGAATTAATGAATAAAAGTAGTCTATAGATCTACCATAGTGTCTGTGAAATTGAAGCTAAGCTTGTTTGAAATACCATTTGATATGACTACTAGCGCCGCCTTTCATTTCACAGATAGAAGTTAGTAGGTCTGTGATTGGTTATATTTGTATACAAAATGTCTGTCAAAATATATAAACACTTAACACTTTGGCTGCTGAAAAGAAAAACGCAATAATACAGCCATGCGTCCCCCACCCCCCCCGGCAGGCGGCCGCGTACGCGTCTGGTAACAGCGCACCCACGACGAGGGGGCGCGCGCGCATTCACATAGGAAGCTATTGCACCTACAAGGCGGGTTTACGCGCACGGCGTCGGCAGTCTAAACACGCTCCACCTACGTCGTAGGTGCACAGCAGGCGTGTCGTGGAGAGGAATGATCAAACGAGCAATGAACCAATGAATGATACCGCTGTGGCTTGAACCACATGTCCTCTGTGGGAGCACGCCATAACCAAGGAACTGAGAGATATTTTTAATTTTCTGCTTCATAATTTATTGAATTATGGTGATGATGTTTGTTTTTGCCTTGTTGCAGCTGCTGGGCATGTCCCAGTACACCATGGCGGCCATCATGAAACTGTGCGACGAACAGCTGTTCCCGGCCGTCAACAAGAAGTGGGCCGACGATCTCACCGAGGATCTCAGGGAAGATCTGATGGTATAAGAATCATACTAATACTTACTATACTTCGTGTACAGTGCCTGCCACTCACATAATTCCTCCTGGATGCTCAAAGGTTGACTGGAAGAGATCCCTCACGGGATAAGTCCGCCTTTGCACTGTAAACATGCCTTGTGACTTCTTATTGTCACTATCGCTAAGGTTAAACGTCAGCTGCAGTGGCGCCACCAATTGAAATAAATCATTTACTTATTGTCAGTGACTTCGATCGAAACTATTATGTGTTTAGTTATTGTTTTATAGTCCTAAATATAATCAATAAGTTATGTAAGTCGTAACTGTTAAAAATGGCTACTTAATGCGAAAGACTGGCAACGTGCCAGTTGTAGGTGTTTGAGTATTTTTAGAAATAATAAATTCCCTTAAGTTTCTTATGCTGTTTGTAATAAGAGATTTATTTATTTATTTAAATTTACAATAAATTTGTCATTAAAACTTATGAACTATGATTTAATTTTGGTGAGTTGACATATTTAATTGATCTGTTAGTGTCTTATAAAGGTTACCCTGAGCTAAGACACCAGCAACCTTCCGTGATGGAACTAACAAAATTAGGCAATAATAAGGCGTACATTGACACGTCAAGTATTACTGTAAACAATACAAAAATGTAGAAAGAAAACAGCAAAAAACAAAATAAGAGATGGCGAAAGTACACATCGGTTACATCTAATTACAACTAGTAATTTTATTTAAATTATTAGTTCTACGATATAACAGAATAACGACTTTATTGCACACAAGGAACACGCAGTAAAAAAGGAATAAAAATAATAGTGTACAAATAGGCCTTATTGCCAAGAAACAGTTTTATTCCGACCAGATTTTTGATACACTTTACTGAAGATAGGTAAGCGGATAACGAGACTGGGTGGAGATGGGCACTTGGCTAGACGGGACGACGGACGTGGACCACAGCAGTCAGAGGGGTGGCCTGGAGGGGCGACGAGGCCAGTGGGCAGACCACCAGCCCGATGGTCAGACGATATCGTCGAGATGACGGGATCTCACTGGATGAGGCTGGCACAGGACCGTGAGAATTGGCGCTACAGAGAAGAGGCCTATACCCAGCAGTGGGTTGATGTGGGCTGAGTGTGATGATGATGATTACTGAAGATCTCCCAGACGTAGATGAAGACAAATCAAATCAAATGAATAGTTTATTGACTTTTGGATGTCACATCTCTTAGTTTCGTCATTACATTTTTTTGAGTGAGTTCACTACACGATGTGCGGACTCTGTGGAGAAGAACTATAGAACTATAAGGAAACGAAATTGAGAGGGCTCTCAAACAGCTTAAAGATTTGAAGGCTCCTGGCGAAGATGGAATCACTTCCGAGCTTCTCAGAACAGGAGGCACTCCAGTACTGAGAAAGTTAAAGGAGCTATTTAATAGGGGATCGGACTACTTTTTTTTTTTATAAATCCAAACTTCTTAGTTTCTGCTATCGAACACTAAAAGAATTTTTGCTTTATCTTTAAAATTGACCGAGTTATAAAGGTTTGAAATTCAAGATTATACACAGAGGCACATACCCACTTGTGACATCATTTGTTAGTAATGCCATATAATCTCCATACAAACAATCGTTTTTGAAAGAGACAGACATATTGAAACTTTAAAAAATCACTGTAAATTCGTTTTTCAACCGATTCTGCTTTTTTTTCTTCGCGAATCGTCTGCTACTAATCTATATTTTAAAAATAATTTATAAAATATAGTAAATTCATAAAATATGGTGAACAGTCCGATCCCCTATTCCGTCATAGCCAATGGAAATCCCCGAAGGCGTGGAGTGAGAGCGTGGTGGTGCTGACCTTACTAGTGAAAAAAAAAAAAATAAGATATTGACACTCAATATCACTGACGGCATCTGACAGGATTAAAAATATCAAAAAAAAAATTAGGTCGTTGGGCCTTACGGGGCTAATGTAATCGTTATTTATTTGTAGAGTAAGCTGGGCTCCGACGGCGTGCTTTTGTTCCCGTCTGCGCCCGCGCCGGCGCCCTACCACTACTCGCTACTACTGAAGCCCTTCAACTTCGCCTACTGGGGCCTCTTCAACACCATACGGTTCCCCACTGTGCAGGTAATTACAGGCACATTTAGATGACAGGAAGGTGCAATAATTGTCTGAAAAATCATCAGTGTTGCCAATATACTCCGTACAGCGCCCTCATTTTTTGTCTACTCATTTGTGTCGTACTGTATGTTTAGATGATTGTTACTCTTTCACGCAAAAACTACTAAACGGATTGGGATGAAATTTGGAATAGAGATAGTTTGTACCCTGGATTAACACATATACTTTTTAAAGTCTTATACATTAATGAATTTAAAAAAAACTGTGCATATTTACTATTCAGGGTAGGCTCAAGCTCCTCGGTGGGGATGTATATGAGTTTTTTATGATGATTGTAATTACAAAGGTTGTCTGGAAGAGATCGCTACAAGCGATAAGGCCGCCTTTGCGCACTCAATTAATATGTTAATTGACCGAGAGAGCGTGAAGCGCAAGCGAAGCGTCTCCGTTTCAGCTTGGCCAAATTTGCTTTTGTATGTATTTTGTTTGCATCTGTCCATATGCCTATCTGTTTGTTCCACACAGGTTCGATAGATATATAAAAAAAATTGTCGAGTCAGAATTTGGAAATTTAAAAAAATTACCAAGTTAATCGGGTTGAAAACGTAAAAATATAATATATCAGCAATTCGAAAAAATATTTGCGAGGTCTACAGCTCACAGAGCCACCTATACCCTGTTCCAGGTAACATTGGAAAAATCTTTCATAGGACACATTTCCAGATACATGTCAATCACGATTAAGTTGACAAGTGTGAATCACGAATAACCATGAATACGAATACATATATATATATTTTTCTTATTTTATTATTATTATTATTTATTTTTTCTGCCATACATATTTTGTCTTTTTTCCAATGTTATTTGGAATGAAGTATACTTATCTATTGTTATTATGTTATTTTTGTGTGCAATAAAGTGTTTTTACTCACTTATTTCCCCCAGGTCCCGCTCGGCCTGAACGCGACCGGTCTGCCGCTGGGCATCCAGGTGGTGGCGGGGCCCAAGCAGGAGGCGCTCTGTGTGGCCGTCGCCACTCACCTGGAGAAACTCTTCGGCGGCTACACGCCCCCCTGCAAGATCTAAACATAACTACAGCTCATAAAAAATGACATCCAAATTTAAAAGAAAAAAAAAATAGAAATACTTAATAGTGTGACCTAAATATATCATATTTTATGAATTAATTTAAAAATATAGATTAGTAGCAGACGATTCGCGAAGAAAAAGACAGATTTACTTGGAAAACGAATTTACAGTGATTTTTTAAAGTTTCAATATTTCTGTCTCTTTCAAAAACGATTTTTTGTATGGAGATTATATACTTGCTTGTGACGTCATAAGCAAGTAAGTGCCCCTCTGTCTAATCTTGAATTTCAAATCTTTATAACTCGGTCAATTTTAAAGATAGAGCAAAAATTCTTTTAGTGTTCGATAGCAGAAACTAAGAAGTTGGGATTATTAGACTGAGCTCAATTAAGTAATTATTTATTGTAAAATTGTCACAAAAAAAGGTTTAGGTCTTCAAAAGATATTTATTTATATAATAACATAAGATCTACACAGACAATCTTAGGTCGACCTACATTTAGGGTCATACAGATAACACAACTCACTTAGTAGCAGCTTAGTAGTATTTTTTTAATGTCACAAAAAATTATTAGCTCTTCATGGGACGTGCTTCCTTGCAAGATCTCAATCTAACACTGCAGTGGCTACAACTAGAACTACACTTGCATAAAAGTAATAAAATTTATTTATTTATTTATTTATTCGTGAACAATAAAATTGTGTTCGAAATTATTACAGGTACATTAAAAATATTTTAAATATTTTAAAAAGCGACTTACCAATATTTTCAACGAAGCTTACGTAATCAGCCCTCTAAATAATGATTTTTAATTGCCTAATGATTGAATCTTCAGTGAGTACGTGCAAGACCAAATCTAACACTAGCTACAGTTCGTCTAAAAAGTCTTTTAAATCGGAACTCAACGCTATATTGCTATGGCTGTATTGCGAATCAGATTTCACGGCTCAAAGTACTGACAGCGATTACTCGCGTACCGATTCAGAAATCGCGATAATACGGCTCATGAGCGAAATCAAAACGGAACGGCGTTTGAGCGCGCTGAAACTGCTTATAACTCAGTCTTGCCAGATGTTGATTACCGTACCAAAACTGGCAAAATTATAAATTATTATACGTATTAAAAAAGTACCGTACAGCTGTGAAAACAGTACTTTTCGTATGGCTAGTACCCAAAATAAAGAAAAGGTATGCGAATTTTTAAAAATGGAGATGTATATAGGCACATGAAATAAAAAAAATACAAAAAAGAATGTTTGATATTTATATTTATATTTTATCAGATTGTCTATGATATTATCTTATGTTTATATGTGCCTGAGCCAAAACTATCGTAATATATATGTTGCAGTCATCTGGTTGAATCTCCTATTCAATTGAATGACTAGCGCGTTCATAAAATGACAACATTCAATTAAATGACTAGGCCAAACGTTGATTGAACAAGCGTCACTCAACGTCCAACTAGTAAGCGGATTGTAACATAGCCCTTTGAAAAGAGCGGACGTAAAATCAGCCAGGTGATTCAAATTAAGTTCATTTTTTTCCCATTGCGGCGCTAGTAGTCACCAAAACAAATATGGCGTCAAACAGCTCAGACAGATAGCACTGTGTTGATATTTTTATTGATTAATTTACTTGAAAGCGTCGTACAGACCCTATTTAACGAGACATTTTATAATTCATTTATTTTTATTTAAAGAAAGGTTAACTTTTAAGTTGCGAACTCATAGTCACCCTAACCAAACATTCAACGACTTCGCTAAATGACGTTTAGTCAAGACGTTGAACGTTACATTCAACGACTTGACGAGTTGTCCTTTAGTCATTTAATTGAATGTTGTCATTTAATGAACGCGCTAGGCATTCAATTGAATAGGAGATTCAACCAAATGACTGCGACATATACATAACCTACTCGATACTTTTACTATCGAACATCTGGCAACCCTAACCTACAAAACTGATTGATTTAAAATATTTCAGTAATTTATCGCCATTTCATAATTGAATAACGTGTTTTTAATTTTGTTCAACCAAATAAATATTAGACACGTTAATTTTACATTTAAACATTAAACATTTAGCTTTTAAAAGTAAATAAACATTATGTCAAAGTCGAATTTGACATTACGCTTACGTGAATTTTGCTCTGGAGCATGGGCGCCGTTAGCGGAAGATGGCGGCGGTCATGACGCAATCCGTGACGTCACAATGGCTGTCGTAATCCCAATGACAGTGATTCGGTACGCGGTTTTGGGTACTCAAAGTGATGTCTGCGCAAATCGGAACGCGGCCTATAGCACGGATTTTTGGGGCAGAACTCCACTGTAGTAAATTGCGGGTACAAAAAAAAACGTTAATATATACAAAGTAACGTAATATAAATATTCCAAGCTCGAAGACACAATGGGATTGTCTGGGCTGATTAAGTAAATTTCAGATTGTAAATAAAAATAAAGCATAAACAGTTGATTTTAAAGAGGAAAAATGTCAATTTTATTGAGCTTAAAATCTCTTTCAGATACAATAGGGAATCGGACTGTTCCTAAATTTACCATATTATATGAATTATTTTTAAAAGCAGACGATTCGCGAAGAAAAAAACAGGATCGGTTGAAAAACGAATTTACAGTGATTTTTTAAAGTTTCAATATGTCTATCTCTTTCAAAAACGACTTTTTGTATGGAGATTATAATGGCGTTACTAACAAATGACGTCACAAGTGGGTATGTGCCTCTCTGTCTAATCTTGAATTTCAAACCTTTATACTTCGGTAAATTTTAAAGATAGAGCAAAAATTATTTTATTGTTCGATAGCAGAAACTAAGAAGTTTGGATTTATAAAATAAAAAAAAAGGTAGTCCGATTCCCTATTTTATCTAAGTTCTGTTCTTTGATAACAAAAAAAAATACATGTTTAAAAAATCAGGCCTGGTAACGTTGTAAATTTTTCATTGATATGACGTAGGAGTAACGTAATTTATTATAAATATTTAATAGTTTTTGGGAATAAGGGTATAAATAACTATTTAGTTTATGTATGGACAACCAAGGGCCCGTTACACGAAGCTTTAGTTAGTGGTACAATTCGATTTACTTGCGCAGTCGATTATACCAAAAATATAACGTTTGTTGAGGCTAAATGAGTACGCAATGTACATCAAATTGTTTCCAAATTGGAGTTTCTTGAAACAGACCGCTGTGAAGTGTTGGACCCGAAATGGCAACAAAAAGATCAGAAAATAATGAATAAATCAAAATAAATTAATTACTAATGGCAACACCTGCCCAGTGTTACAAGTCAAAAAATGAATGCACCCCTAAACTAACAGACCTACCATACCGCAGAATCTGTGAAATGGCCAGAATTGGAACTGCTACCTATGTTATGCTTGCTTTTTTATGGATATGTCAACTTGCAGCAGAGTCGTGATTGGTTGAAATGAAATTTTGTATTACTACTAGCGCCGCCGTTCATTTCACAGATAAGTTGGTAGGTCTGTAACAGTTTTTTCATTACTCATACTCTGAAGGTAGTTTAGAAATCGCCTGAGGAGCGGATTGAAGGTAATACTTTTCAGCCCGGAGGGAGAATCACTTTCAACTGACAGCTGTCATTCATTCATTTTCATTCATTCTGGCAAATTATTAAAAAAAACTGGTTCTAATTTCACATTTCTATTGAACTATGTTCCATCTTTCTATACAGCCACTCAATTACAGCGCAATGTTAAATTGAAATAACATAAAGTTAAGTATTAATTAAAGAATATATATTTTTTAAATGACTTTATTATAATTAACTTTCAACTATTTCTTTAAAATAAAATAGATATGGGCAAAATATTTAACATTTTTCAATGATGGAAATTAAAAATAATGGCTCAAAAGCTGGCCGGCAAAATAAAAAATATGCGGGAAAGCAACAATCCGATTATCATTTGTTTCTCGAGTTGTAGGGTTTTGTTTACAATGAGTTCGTCTGATTCAGATATGGAAGTCACTCATTTTTTCTTTAGCTAATTCGTGTTTTTATTTTTACTTTCCTTGTATTCGTAATGAGAAGCACAGTGTTTACTTCTGGTTAAAGACTTCTATTAGGGCCGTCTCGGCGCTAAATAAGTTACTTTCACCCCTCGTATAACAATATATAAAACAACACGTTTGAGGTTGGCCTTTATTTTCCTCAGACTATTTAGTTAGAATGGCAGAAAATATAATTTTATAAAACATTTTATGTATGTAGCATAAATAATAAACCGATCGAATCGCGAGTTGTTGCCATTTCGGGCGGGATTGAATATATTGTACTATGGAAAAAGGTCTTAACATTGTAACTTAGTCATAATTTTTTTTTTGTTTTGATGAGTCGAACTCATTGCATTTAATTTTAAAGTATTAAATAATAATATAATTGATGTAAGCACTCATCTTTGTAGCTTTCTAAGACTGATGCGATTATGTACTATTACAATATATATTTTACAATTTAGTTTTATTTAGCCCCCTTGCTTTGCTGAAGCTCACAAATTTTCGCTCTTCATTCTTTAGGTCAAACGGAAACGGCTTGGAGGGACCAGACTTTTTTGAATAATTTCTTTTACAAAATCGTGGATTCGATCTACATTTGTTTTATGTTTCCCAAAATACAGGCATTTACTTAGCTTGGGAGGCAGAAGCTTAGTTAAGATGAAGCCTGTTGTATTTTTGAGAAATAAATAAAATTTATGATTATGGTATCCCTCTGTCCACACGCACATCAAATACGTACCAATTGGGCCACAGAAGAAATAATAGTAGCAACTGGGCGCTATTGGATGACAAAACGTCAAAAATCCATCTGACATTTGTTAAACCAATAAACACCGCCCTCGACCAAGAAAGTGGTTTACCATTTTTCATTTAATTTCCCAGTTATCGAAAATTTCAATAAGTTTTATACTCGGTATCTGACAGATCGTTCTGCAAACGAAAATAATCTTTGTTGTTCTATAATTAACTATTCTTCCATGCAAACTTCACTTTAATTTCGTATTGTATGGCCACAGATAAAAAACCTCGCGTATACCATAGAAGATATAAAAAAAAATACAAAATCTTTATTTTTCATCGCTTATTTACATAGTTAAACATTTCTGAAGTCTCCTTTTAGACATTAGTATGTCTGTGTTAGGAGACTCCGCTCCTCGTTTAGTATATCACAATGTAAACATTTTTAAATAAAACAGTTTTAAAGAGTGACATGTATTTCTAACTTATTACTAATAATTTAGTAAAAAATATCCAAATGTGTACTTTATATTTATCCATAGATCATTCCAAACAACAATGGAAAAAAAAAGACAAAAATATATGTAAAAGGCAAATCAATTAAGATTGACAGGTGTCTTGAAATGTATCCGATGAAAGATTTTTCCAATGCTATCTGAAACGGGTGTATGTAAGAACTTATTTATAATAATATGCAACCTTATGTTCAATTTGAGTGTTCATCTATGTGTTTGCGTGAATTAAAATGTAATATAATCAATATAATATCATGTTTGTTTGTGTATGTTAAGTGTGAATTAGCCCTGCGACATTGTCTTGGGATCGACTAACTTATATTAACAAGACAAAATTGGCCTATTATTAAGACTAAGAACCTTAGCCTTTTCACAGAATATAGTACAAGCCTATTAAGTATTTAACAGCTGTTCCGTTTGTTCATAGTTTAGTGTCATTAACCATTTTATTATTTCAGATTTAGACTCACAATAGGTTTTATTATATATATGTAACTCTTTATTTATTTTATTATATAAATAAGCCGCTCGTTTTTTATATTGAATTTTAGCAAAAACTGATTTAGTAACTGGAACATTTACTACCGTGTGATGTCTTCGTTTATTTAGTACCCCAGGGTTATAAGGAACGGTTTTATGTGTGTTTAGTACTATGTGTAATATATATAGTTTTCGGACAGACAGCAATTCACCTAAGTTGTAAAGATTCTCTGTAGGAAAACGTTGTTTTTTGAAAAACATGACTTTCAACAGAACTCTTTGCGCTCTTTCTACTTCTAGGAAACGAGTTTTTAGTGCACCACCCCATACGGGTATGCAATACTCTAATACAGATTGAACTAACGCAATATATAGTTTTGTCAAAAGACTGTTTGCGGAGTCGTTAGTTGATTTATTTGGAACAACATATCTGAGTGATTTGAACATCCATATAAATTTTCTCACTCGGGCACTAAGTTGTTCAATTTGAGGATACCAAGACAGATTTTGGTCAATAACAATTTCAAGGTATTTTGTTTTAGATACTTTTTTAATAACTGAACACTGACATGTGTTGTTAGATATATCATTACATGTATGTATTGATATATGGAAGTCATTAGCTGGTTGAGTATTATTGTACTTACTGAAGCACATATAATTTGTTTTTTCTGTGTTTAGCGTAAGTAAGTTATACCTTAGCCACTTTCCTACTTGAATCATGCCCATTTCAGTGTTACGCTTAGCATCATTCCATGTGTCACCGGTAAACACAATGGCAGTGTCATCGGCGTACGTAAAAAAGCTACCATTCTTAATTTTCATGTTAAACAAGTCAAAATTCAAGTAGATTCAAATAGACTTTGCACAAGCCACTGGAATTATTATTTTAATTGCATTGTCAAATCATAATTTCATGTCTTGTTATAATAGTGATAACAGAAATGTAGACATGTGAAAAAAGGTTTGCGACAAGCGACCTGAGATCTGTCTGAATTCTACGGAATTAAAAATCAAGGTATAATTAAGATGACAGATGGCGCCAGGTGTACTTCGTGGATTCTTTTTCTCTATTCCTTTTATGGCCCTGCCTGGGCGACTCCGGATTTCTTCATCCAAGAATCGTCAACGCCATCTATCGATGTTTTATGAACCTTTTTTTTTTAATTGACTGTCGGAAAACTCCCCATTGATTTGAGGTTTAGGAAAAAATTAAACAATAATTTAAGAGACGAAATCATTTATTAGATTGTATTTTGTAGCCGCGCGGGTCGCCGGCGCCTGCGACTAGATGTCAACAAACATCCTACTCGACTACTGCCGCCGCAGACAATCGTTGAGAACCGCTTGAAATTAAGTGAAGTATTTCTGCATGTACATACCACAATATTTCGTTTATTTAGTTATTTATTTAAGATATACAAAACTAAAAATGAACATGACTGATATGGCCAACCAATTCAACAAAGAGTCAATTATTTAAATCTCTAGAAAAACCTTAGATTTAAGTATGAAAAGTGATCTCATTTTACTTTTCAGTTTAATTTTTTTATAATTTAGTATAACAATAGTTTTATTTCTGTATTAATAAGCATGCATTTGTACCACATTCTTAGTTATTATAGTGTAAGATTTAAAATATAACTACCACTGGTTGTCCTTTAAGTAAATAAATAAATGGCTATTCTATTTTACATAATATACTTTTACCAATTTCATGGGGTCTCACTCATCTTTAAATATTAATTCTAAGTTGTCTCATAGATGGCGTGAAGGGTAAATATTCATGTAAAAAACAGAAAACATTAAAAAACAATCTCTTGCTCTTAGCATGTGAAAAACAAAAAAAATCCATAGGCTGGACATAATAAGTCGACTAACTTTGACGTCGAAAAATGATTTTGTTATCTAAATCTTCGAATTAAGACTTTATCTTTAAATAAATCTATATGTATAATACAGGTATTCTGATATATATACAACGAATGTCTGTCAGCGGCAAAATTATAGACGAAATACGTCTAACTACTTAGGGTTTACTATAATATCACTTAGGAATCACGATAGGGAATGGATCGTTACATCACATATAACGGCACCCTGCTATAAGTTCCACATTATTTACATATACCAAATAGTTTGTACATAAGCGACTGTAGATCCGTGACAGTCATACACAAATTCAAAATATTGTCTCGTTTATATCTAAATTGCGTTCTAAGAAGCATAAAGTGCAGAAGAAGCGACATCTATCTTTTTATCTCGAATCTACAGACAGAAAAAAAAACTATATCGATATAAGTCTACCACAGTACCATCACTGATACATTAATTAGAATTTAATTGTGAATCTTACATTAATATAATTCTTCGTTACAAGCTCCTAGATTACAGAAATTAATAAGTTTTAAATTATCTAACGGTTTCTTTAGTAAGATTCTTGTACACAATAAATTTGATATGACACTACGAAACAAAAAGCACTTAAGAATTGTCAAAATTTGTTAGTTTTCTTGCCACGCGCCAACTTATGCCTGACAATCTGGGTCATTGGCCTCGATTCGGGATGTCACGCTCTAATCCTTAATTTAAGTTAGTCCGTCCTTTTTACCTTTTAAAGATTGAAAAGTGACAAGAGATGGCCATCCTAATATTAGAGCTGTCAAACATCGAAATTTGAACCTTATGAGCACTTGATGAGAGCACTTAAAACATGTGACTTAAAAATCTCTTAAACTGACAGCTATGCCTTTATTTTAAGTTATCATTCGTTCAAATTAATATCATTCGTTCATCACCTCTCTGTCATTGGTCATAAAAACGAAAAGGATAGCTGGATTTTAAAATTAGAATTAGAGCATGACATCCCGAATCGACGTATATTCACCAATAAATTTATTTCTTATAAAATATTATAGACTTGATCGATTGTGTACTAAACCCACGTGCCTCAAAGATGAATACATAATGAATAGAAGCTATGGGTGCCGAAACTAACTGATCTAAAAGCATGATTATTTTGCGCCTGCCGATTTTATAGGCTTTACAACATACACCAAAGTCATTGGCAATCTTTGGCTGTATAGCTAATGCTACTGGCACGCCAATATGACGCAGTCTTGTGATTTTTAAAATCCCAAAAGTTTTGGACTGCCAACGACTTCGATATAAATATACCTTCACATACAGATCGCGCCAAACTTCTAGACAGCTCTGAAGTTGCTTCGCGCATTGCGCGTTGTCGCTTTTACCTATATTTTGCAGTAGCAAATCGAATCGTGCCGTGTTCAGAACAGTCTAGAAGTTTGGCGCGATCTATACCTTTATGCTATTAATAGATATGTTGTAAAAGTGGCATTGTTATTATGGCACAATAACTCGCTACATACTTTTGCATCTGATATATCATAAAATTTGAGTCTATAAAAATAGCGGCTTTGCCGCAGTCGCTAGGGTGACAATTATTTCACTAAATTCACTATAATCACTACGAAATTCGTAAAGTTTGGATCATAAGCGCGGCATTAGGTACCTACAGACATAGTAATCATAGAGAACATGATTTTTAGATTAAATAATTAATCATAACATGAATCGAAGGTTTTATAATCATAGACTACATGAATCTGTAATTTTTGATTACATTATTACTGTAATAATCAATAACACTACATTGTACTGTACTATAATCATAGAGGACATGATTGTTGGATTTAAGAATCAATCGTTACGCGAATCAAAATGTTTTATAATCATAGACTACTGTAATTGTAGAATACATGACACGATGCAAGATATTTTATAATCATAAACTACACCATGAGTCTGTAATTTTCAACTACATTACTGTAATAAATCAATCATGAACTACTTTATATTGTTATCAAATCTACTGTAATAATCATGCATTATAGGTATAATTCGACTCGATAATCATGGACTACTCGATTTTGTAATAATCATAACTTACATGATTCTTCTGTAATTAATCATACATTACACAATACTGTAATCTTGCACTATGAAACAAAAAAATCCATAAATTGTCTATGTGATTTGGAATTAGATTTGTAAAATATCGTTTTGAGCTCTAATAATTTATAGTTAAACTATCATGCAGGACAGTGGACAGAGTGGTAGATTCCGCTAATATCTTTAAGACACTGTCTCTGCGTTCCGAGACGCGCTGAAATCGATTTTAGCGCACTCAAAGCGCGTACCGAATTATTGTCAGCAGGCGAAACCCATACAATCAGATCGCTGACAGTTTGATTCGAAAGTAATTTAAGCGCGTATCGGAACGCGGCCATAGTTCAACTTAGAATGGACTTGTTTTTGTTGAAACTTAGAATGAGTATGACTGACGTTAGATGGCGTTACTAATAAAATTCTTATTATATTAGAATACGCCATCACATTTGAGACAGAGATAGTTTAGTCAGATCACGATCTTTTAGTGTCTTGCGCTGTCGAGCTAGATCTTCACTCATCGACTGACCGACCTCGAGCAATGCTGAATTCTCTACAAAATCAACGAACTTCTGTCGTTTGCGATAGGGTTACAACTAAGGTACAGTCGCGGACGCATCCGCAGTCGCGTATCAGGAAGCTTCCCCGCGACGTATGTCTAGCACGGCGCGGGCGTCGGCGGTCACGCGTGCAAGCGAGACAGCAAGGCGCGCGCGTCGCACGGGCACAGGGCGCGCGCCATCCGGGTGAGCAGCGGCGCGCGCGCAGGCGGCGACAGGCAAGCGGACAGCGCGCGCCGCCCCGAGCCCGGCGCTTTGCGGCGCGCGCACCGACCCGGCCGCGCGCGCGCTGCGCCTGTAATGAGATTAGGATGCTAGGCCGGTTGGGTCGCTTTAAGAGTTAAGAACAAAAAAGTGTCTAGGAAACAGTTTATTTAGAGAGTATGCTTGTTTTGAATGTGTTTGTGTTTTTGGGTATGTGTCGCACTTTAATTAAAAACTAGAAACGTAAGAGTGTTCATACTAAAATAAGGGAGTTTGTGTTAAAAGTGTTTGTGTGCATGTTTGTCTATGCTTTATAGCTATAATAAGGGAATGGAAAGAAGAAAATACAATTAAACAAGCTAACTAGCTGGTGCGACTGAGTCGTACATTGATTAAGAATTAGCAACGTAAGTAGTAAGTAGTAAGTAAGTGTTTAGTACAAATACGAGAGAGAGAGAGAGAGAGAGAGAGTTTGTGTTAAGTGATTGTTATGTGTTTTTTAACAATTATTATATTTTAAGGTGAACTTATGAAGATTCACCATAATAATACAAAGAAAATAAAGAAAAAACGTACGTGAATGTTTTAGTGTTTGTGTGCTTTATGAAGGAACTAGCGGTCCGCCCGCGGCTACGCTCGCGGTCTGTAAGATTTTTCCGTGGGAATAAGACTTTTTTCCGTAAAAAGTATCCTATGTGTGAATCCAGGTTATAAACTATCTAAAGAAAGAAAGAAACAAACAAACATTTATTACACACACACACACATCCATATATACTCACCGGCACATCTAACCGCCCACCCTTGTATTTCGGGTTAATTTTAAACTACGCTTATTGTTATACATTACAATTGATTTTTTGATAATTTTACGATAAATTAAACAATAAACGTTAAATTAACTATTTTTTAACTAACACCAGCTGTAACTAATAGAATTATAAAGAATCACGAGTATTCCCTGAAATGAAGGGAGGGCGGTTAGTTGTGCCGGTGAGTAATAAATATCTCCATTCCAAATTTCATCCAAATCCATTGTACTTTAAGCGTGAAGGAGGAACAAACATCTAAATATATTTTCACATTTATATTAGGTATGATGAAACGAAAACAAAACCATGAATGTCATAAAGTTTAACTACCCCGCTTGATATGACAACAAAAAAAACTAACAAGCATTATTTTTTCGCTTCAATACAGATTACTTAACAGATTTGATCTTGAATTGAAAATTTTGTCAAAGTGTTTAACGTTAGTTTAATTGTTTTAAAAATTTGATTTATTAGAATTATCAGTCTTGTTATGACGCAGAAACAAAAATGCAAAAAATAAAACAAACTCAAAACTTTGTAATGTCAAAATACTTTTATTTAAAACGGAAAAGTTATACACAGCCCTCAAATCGGAACCATACGCTATTTTGTCATTTCGAGGTACCATCATAATCTTTAATGTAGACGATATTCTTACTCTAGCTAGGGTAAAACTTAACTTAAACGTAACTTGCAACAATATTTAATAATAGTTCCATTACTTATACTTGCTTCGTGTTCCATGTTTTTATATTAACATAACCAAAATGTATATATAAGTAATTAAAACAATAGTATACCCAAAACAAAAAATTTTATAAGGTCATAAATTTATATAAAGAAAAAAGAATAATAATAATTGTTATACACAGCTGTGAAATCGGAACTTTAACTGTCATTTCAGCGGTACCACCATCTGTAATGCCTCAGCTGAGAAATTTATTACAGCGATTTAATAATTCAATTTACTGTTCAATGTTTCTATAACAAAAAAAAAAGCCGCCAATAAAAAAAAAAACTTAAATATCCATAATGTCAATATTTTTTATAAAAAAGGAATAATAAGAATAGTGATACAGCCCTAAAATCGGAACCTCGACTATCATTTCAGTGGTTCCATCATCTGTAATTTAGTTATGTTCTTACGCTAGGGGGCGGTACCTCAGCTGAAAATTTTTGCATTTAAATGTATATTACAGTGATTTAATAATCCAATTAACTGTTCAATGTGTTAATATTTTTCCATAACAAAAACTAAAAAATATCCCCAATAAAAAAAAAAAAACAAACATCCATAACGTCAATATTTTTTATTAAAAAAAAAGGAATAATAAGAATAGTGATACACAGCCCTGAAATCGGAACCTCGACTGTCATTTCAGTGGTTCCATCATCTGTAATGTTGTTGTGTTCTTACGCTAGGGGGCGGTACCTCAGCTGGGGAATTTGGCGTAGAGTGCGTAATGCAGGTCGTAGCCGGCGAAGCGGCAGTACTGCGCGTCCTTCTGCTGGAAGCCGCACACGGAGCCCCACGAGGACAGCTGCTTCGGAGCCTCCGCGCTCACCGAGTCCTGGAACAATATATGATAGGAAACAATAATAAAATTACTCTTCAATACATATACCTTGCTCGAAAATTAAACTGTGCGGTAAATGCGTATTACCGCACCTGTGCGATTTTTTCATTACATTTTTTTTTAATGGTCTTTATCATCATCATCATCATCGTGTGGGTTGTAAAATCTTTATAATAATTATTAAGCCAGGATCATTTTAAGAATAAAATAAAAAGTATCGTATTTTACAAAAAGAAAAAAGAAACCTATTTTTGGGGTCTTTTCTCATCATCTGACAATGGCGGACGTGTCTTCATTTTTTATTTTTTTATTTTAGTTTATTGAAGTGTTTAGTGTATAATTTTGATAGTGCATTATCCAGTGAATGTTTCGGGACTATAAACTTTAATAAAACAATTGAATCGCATACACTTTGCTGACATTTTTAGATGATGCCAAGAGGCCTCGTGGTGGCTTCAGTAATTGTACTATCACATTACTAAGCCCGATTAACCGAACAATCATCCAAGGATATATCTTGAACCTACAAATATCACTCGACACGGATCTTAGGTTTTATAACAAACTCGTGACATTATAAACCCTCGCCTGCGACTCGGGCTTACAAGAGTCAGCTCGTTTGTAATTTGCAACCTACGATCCTCGTATCGTAATGTTCTTATATCACACCTTTATCAGAAATGCATTAAAAGTTAAAATACTTATGTGCTGTGCCGCAGAGCTTGATAAACTTCAACATTTATATTTTCCGGGCATTGATAGACTGGTTTCCAGCCTAACTATTCCTATTATTCCCTACTTCCAATAATAGTACAATGTTCTACGTGGGGTGAAAATAGTTCGAGGCACTAAATAAGTCTTTAACCAGAGGTAAACACTCTGCTTTTCATTACGAGTACAAGGAAAATAAAAATAAAAACACGAATTAGCTAAAGAAAAAATGAGTGACTTCCATATCTGAATCAGACGAACTCATTGTAAACAAAACCCTACAACTCGAGAAACAAATGATAATCGGATTGTTGCTTTCCCGCATATTTTGTGTTTTGTCATCAGCTGTAGCAAAAAGAGGCAACTTGTAAACTTTAACTATAGAATCTGTAATAAGGAATTGACTCGAGTCACCGAAATTCGCGATTTAGGTGTTATCATGGACTCCAAATTAACTTTCGTCCCTCATATAGATTCTATGTTAAAGAAAGCTTATAAGCAGCTGGGATTGATTCTGCGCTTAGGTAAACCTTTCAAGAATATTTCTACTTACAGAATATTATATAACGCATATGTTCGTAGCCGGCTCGAATTTGCCTGCTCTCGTTAAAGCCATCGATTGCCGTTTTGGACACAATTACTCTGTTTATACCGCCTCAGCCAAGCGGCATAAAATTACGCCTTTGCACTGACTATTCTATTTAAAATTGACAACAATGTCATTAATGCTCCAGCATTGCTGCATTCGATTTCTTTTAGAGTGCCTCGTCGCCTTGAACGTAGTTGTAGAAAGAGGCCTCTGTTTGCTGTAGGTATGAGTAGAACTTGCTTCGCTCATAACAGTTTTGTCAAGCGAGCATGTAAACTTTATAATGATAAACTTGTCGATATCGACATTTTTAACGAAACGTTGAACACATTTAAGAAAAAATGTTTAGATTTTATTTGTGAGTAGGTAACTCCAGCTATATTTTGTTAAATATTATTCTGTTCATGCTTATTGCCTGTACGTTGGTTTCCCTTAGTGGATGCGTCAATTATTATTATACTTAACCACATTACATAACATAATTGCCATATAGTATATATACCTATACGCTGGAGTACACATATACCCCTACAGACACACGCACCCGATGGAAGGGAGGGAGGCTAGTGGTCTTCCAATCCCAAGCATTTGTCTGCGTAGGGCTAGCCTCCCCCTCTCCCATCCCCACACTTATTACCTCATTCATATACATATACACACATAGAGGAACTGTTGACTGGTTACTGGACAATAAAATGGTCTTATATTGTATACCAAAAACCCGATCCCGAGACGCCAGTCGTCGTAGGGCTAACCACTCAACAGTTCCTCTCTACTGCTCACACACACACACACACACACACACACACACACCCCTATACACATACTGTACGCACAGTTACTCACCCTTTACCACACAATTCCTTTACATCATAATGTACGTTTATACCTTTTACGTATACATTATGTTACTGCACTAATTTCCTTTTAATGTATTTTTAATTCTTGAACCTTATGTTCATTATAACTATAATATTCTTTAGGAAACTATAGGTCTACCCTGTAATATCTTATCATTGTACTGTGTTATTGTAAGCGACTGTTTGTTTCTATACTAAATAAATAAAATAAAAATAAATAAATAAAAAATATTTTTTTTATTTTTTGCTGTGGCCGTGCCGGCCAGCTTTTGAGTCATTTTTAATTTCCATCATTGAAAAATATTAAATATTTTGCCCAAATCTATTTTATTTTAAAGAAATAGTTGAAAGTTAAGTCATTTAAAAATATATATGAAAATATATATTCTTTAATTAATACTTAACTTTATGTTATTTCAATTTAACATTGCGCTGTAATTGAGTGGCTGTATAGAAAGATGGAACATAGTTCAATAGAAATGTGGAATTAGAACCAGTTTTTTTTTATAATTTGACAGCTGTCAGTTGAAAGTGATTCTCCCTCCGGGCTGAAAAGTATTACCTTCAATCCGCTCCTCAGGCAACTTCCGAACTACTTTCAGAGTATGAGTAATGAAAAGACATTTTTATCTTTATCACCGGACTATCACTCAACTCACCGGAGTGGCGAACACGGTGAGCACGAACTTGCCGGGCCGGAACGCGGTCAGCACGCGCTCGATGAGCTCGTTGTAGCTGCTGCGCGGCACGTTGCTTTCAAACGAGACGTACGAACACGACCGCTCCGGCGTTATGTGGATCGTCATGTAGCAACCCTGGAACAAACAAGACATTAGAGGATGCGACCACACTAATATTATAAATGTGAAAATATATTTAGGTCAGTCATATTGTACAAATAAAAAGGCTGAAATAGACATAATTGCGGTAAACTTGCTCTTTTGGTATGTTGTTTGGGTCCACCTGGATAGTATTAATCCAGATTTGCAACAGTCTGAAATTCTCGCGCGCTGAGTAGTTGCTGAAAAACCACCAAAAACGACATTGGAAGGCTCTGACGATAAAGACTACTTTTTTAAAGTGTCCAAAATTCCTGACAGTATGAGCCCTAATTCAATTGTGTAGGTCTAATAGGTCACACGATACAGGGTTCCCAATATTCACTATTTGCCCCAAAATGTTGGAAAATTGGAAATGTCTAATTCGTGACCTATTAAACCTACACAATTGAATTAGGGCTCAAACTGTCAGGAATTTTGTACACTTTAAAAAAGTAGTAGTGACCTTTATCGTCAGAGCCTTCCAATGCCGTTTTTGGTGGTTTTTCAGCAGCTACTCACCGCGCGAGAATTTCAGACTGCTGCAAATCTGGATTAATACAATCCAACACTTTATTTTCAAAACTTACTCTGCTAAGATTTCATCCTCTGCCAAACTACAATATAGTTTGTAGGCAGCAAGAATTGCTCCCTTTAATTTAGTAAATTATTTATCAGTAACTATTGTAGCATTACTAACTGCTTTTATACAATTTTGTTAGGTACAGTGATTACAAAACAAATACCCGTCCGATAAGAATCGAGACAATAATAATAATAAGACGATAATGTGGGCCCTACCCAGCCCCTACGATTATCTCTTGGGATCAATAACTACAGACTACTATAGATTATTGACTGGGCAGGTCAACTTATAAAGCGTCCAGTGACGCTTTATGACATTTCAACCGCTTTAGAAGTACACTTATCTCTTATACTGCTAGGTAAGTCATTAAACACTTTAGGTATGAGGTATGCCACAGTCCTTTGTCCATAGTAATTATTAAAAGAACAAGTTAACCGCAATTATGTATATTTCGAATGTAACATAATATGACTGGCCTAATTTGGATGTTTAGATGTTTGTTCCGCAGTCACCTTTAAAGTACTTAACGGATTTAGATGAAATTTGGAATGGAGATAGTTTGTAATCTGGATTAACACATAGGATACTTTTTACAGGGAAGTTTTATTCCCACGGGAAAATCTTACACAATGCAAGTGTACCCACCCGCGAGCGGACCGCTAGTGGTCTAATAAACTGGTAAAGGTTTGTAGTTTGATCGCTCACCAGTACATCTAAGAAGTACTCAATTATGTTTCGGAAGAAATAATTACTAAAATAGGTAAATACATTACTCACATTATTTTAAAAATAAGTAGTTGATTTGTTTTATAAAAATACTAAATCAAAAATCAAATCAATGGCCCGTTACAGTCCACTGCTGGACTATGAGCCTCCTCCACTCCGCGTGTTTGGTTTTGCCATAATCTCCACGCTTGGCAGGCGGGTTGGAGATCGCAGATTAAAAGGTTACTGTATCAGAGAGCGCTGCTGCCCGTTCCCTGTTCAATGTGTAGTCCCTAAGTCGCCTCTTACGACACCCACGGGAAGAGTAGGGGTTGGTGACTAATGTAGAATACTCTGCCGTCACCACACACTACAAATCGACTTACAGATGATATGTCCTTATCTCCCTTTAGCAGCAGTAATGAAACTTTGTAAGTAAAATTAAGGAAACAGGAGGTAAAGAAATATTCTTGCTGGCAATAAAAATTTACTTTACTGCATACAACCTGTTTTTTTCCATCTTTTGAAGAGACATGTGAATAATCGTAATCCTACAAGGTCAGCATAACGACCCTAGACAAATTAAACCGCGCGACATAACACGTAACCGCCGATAGTAACGTAGTTCTTGTCTTCGTGCGACAAAAACTTGGATGCTATTGGCGGTTACTTTGTATGTCGCGCGGGTTTATTTTATCTACGGTGGTTATGCTGACCACCATGGTCCAAGCTGTCTCACTTCTTAGATCCATAAGTGTTAGTATAATTAAAGTCAATTTAATTTATATAATAATAATACAATAAATAAAATTTTGTAGATTATACCATCGAAATTTGACTGTTAGGTTAGTGTGCGTTCATCGACAGAGGAAACATTGTAAGAAATTCCACAGGTGTAAGCACATATCAGTCGAATTTAAACTGCCTAGCTCGAGCATCTTTTAGAAATTTAGATTATAAGTTACTTATCCTATAACTTTATTAAATAGCCGTTGCTAATAGTAATCAGCTGGAGAAAAATAATAATAAAAAAAAAATATAAAAATTAAAAAATTAATAAATGTTCTAAACGTATTTCACTTACATCTTTAGCGACCCCGTTCATGGAGTACCCGCACGGGTCGAACAGGAAGTCGTCAATCACCATCCCGGGAATGAGTTTGTCTATGCCCGCCACCTGTAAACAAAACACACAAATTAGGAACCATTCAAAATAAAAAATATTTTATTCGAATTAAGATTTTTACAAATCATTTTTCGACGTCAAAGCTATCATGGATGGCACGTCCACTACCAGTGTACGCCCTCTGTGGAGAAGAGCGGCCAGAAGAAACTACACAGGAATTGTGTCTTTTGTACTTTTCTTTTAAAAATCATGCATAAGTCATAATTAGAATCTACTCCGCTGATTTGGAACAACAGTTGACCAGACGTTTTTATCATCTAAGTAATAATTTATCGTATAGTAAGCCTTAGAACATAAAATATTTTTAATTTTAGATTTAAATTGGCTATCGGACAGATTTACAATATCATCCGGTATTTTTTATAGAAGCGAATGCAGTTCCCCATGAATGAATTGTTAACCTTACGTCTTATAATTTTTATTTATAATTTTTAACATGTTTTAATTTTTAATCTAAATGGTTATCTATAATACCAGCTCTATCTAGCTAGACTTGGTTCGACAAAGACTATCTATGATTGGACATATTTTTAAAACAGCACTGCTCTGGCTTTGGGATTCTTGCTCTGGAGTCGGTATACCTTAGTGTTTTGTGTATCTTAGAGGCTTGTGTTCTTTATTAAAACAGTTAAGTACATTTCTAAACCATTCTAAGTAAAAATAAGTAGGTTATTTGTTTTATAAAAATTATAACTTTACAGTAAACTAGAAGTCGACTTACAGATGGTTGTGGTTTGTGTAGCTTAATGGCTTTTGTACCTTAGTAGCTTGTGTACCTTAGTGGCTCGTGCAGCTTAGTGACTTGTATTCTTTAGTGGTTTGTGTAGCTTCATGGCCTTTTTACCTTAGTAACTTGTGTACCTTAGTGGCCCGTGTACCTAAGTAGCTTGTGTATCCTAGTGGCTTGCGTGTACCAGTAGCTTGTGTTCATGTACCTTAGTGGCTCGTGTACCTAAGTAGCTTGTGTATCCTAGTGGCTTACGTGTACCAGCAGCTTGTGTTCATGTACCTTAGTGGCTTCCGCGGCGTTGCTGGAGTTGGCCCTGGAGAAGATGTCCATGACCTCTGGGTCGAGGTCCGACATGAGGATCTCGATGGTCTGGTCGGGCTCCGACGACTCGCATAAGTTCACCTCACGCTGCTCCTTCTCCAAAGCGTCCACTGTTCCTGTAACAACGAAAAAAAAATTAAACATCTTTCTCTGTGCGAATAGTCTATGTAAGGTTTTAGTATTTATATATCTATTGGTCGTGTGGTGACGACAGAGTAGAATACATTAGTCACCAACCCCTACTCTTCCCGTGGGTGTCGTAAGAGGCGACTTAGGGACTACACATTGAACAGGGAACGGGCAACAGCGCTCTCTGATACAGTAACCTTTTAATCTGCGATCTCCAACCCGCCTGCCAAGCGTGGAGATTATGGCAAAACCAAACACTTAAGTGGAGGAGGCTCATAGTCCAGCAGTGGACTGTAACGGGCCGTTGATGATATCTATTGGTATATTAAGCTATATATTTATTATTTTAGTTTTTTTATAGTATACTTAGGGCATAGTGAAAGTTTCTTGATTCTAATAAATAAGACTTACGTCACATCTATTGTTTTTCAAAGCATATTCCCTCGCAATTAATGCATTTTTGCATTCGCTGGAATCACTGTACAAAGCAGTTGGACCAGTGTCCTTAGGGACCGCTATAATGGTTTCATGGAACGCATACACCGCCGATTCAGGGATAGTAAAACCTGCACTGGGCCAGCGTGGTCGACTAAGTCTTGTTCTCTCCAGGGCCGGCTCGAGATTGTGACAATCATCATCATACTCAGCCTACATCAACCCACTGCTGGGTATAGGCCTCTTCTCTGTAGCGCCAATTCTCACGGTCCTGTGCCAGCCTCATCCAGTGAGATCCCGTCATCTCGACGATATCGTCTGACCATCGGGCTGGTGGTCTGCCCACTGGCCTTGTGGTCCCTCTAGGCCACCACTCTGTGCCTGCTTTGGTCCACCGTCCGATAGGGAAGTTAAATGGCCGATTGTTACCTTCCAGCGGCAGCAGTGTGTAGAGGTACCAGCAATCCTTCTCTGGGCCCATTATGTAGGCGCGACCGTCCCCGAAGAACGAGTCCAGAAGTTCCACCTGCGAACAATATTTCATGAAATGAGTAAACATTATCCTTTGTCAAGTCTTAGACTACAAATAACTACTCATATTTAGTACTAATATTTACTATAGAGGTGTGCTCGCAGCTGCGCCCGCGTTGTGCTAGATTTTCCCGTGGGAATAAGACTTTTTCCTTTAAAAAGTATCCTATGTGTTGATCCAGGGTACAAACTATCTCCATTCCAAATTTCATCCCAATCCGTTGTTCATTAGTTTAGGTGTTAAAGCGGAACAAACATCCAAACATCTAAATATCCAAATATATTTAATACATTTATAATATTAGTGTGACACTAATAATTAGATTATATGGGGGTGGGCGTGTATTTTGGATGTTAGCATTCTTCGACATCAGAAGTGGGATCTCATTCACGTCCAAGAAACAACAGAGGTGCGCCGAATGTTGGTTTGTTGAGAATGGCTATAAAACCAGTGCCGCAACGGCTGAAAAGCCCAAAAAGTTTTATAAAGTGCGTCGAAACACTGACCAACGACCCGCCACAAGCAAGATGCAACCTCTGGCGCCGCAGAGTCTCCCTTCCTAGTCCCTTCGTCACACCATCTGAGAATCTCCCACCCGGACATCAGTTGTCGTGGCCGATCTAGAAATTTTTAAATAGACTTCGGACTCAGGTCGGCCGGAGTAAAGACAGCATGTCTAAGTGGGGATTCTTCAACAATACTGACTTAAACTGTGTGTGCGGAGAAGTACAGACTATGGCCCACCTGACACGTCCTGCGTGCCCTGCCACCTGCACGCAGCAAGATTTGATGGACGCCACACTTTTTTCAAAAATTATTTTCATTTATTTCAAAATTCTTTCACAATACTAATTAACTATAAATTTTTAAATTTATTCTATTAAAATACTTAAACCCCCATTTTTATTTTTATTTGTTCTTTTTTTTTTTTTTTTTTTCCCCCTCAAATTAATTGTAAACAATATCTTTTCAATGTAAATGAAAAACTTTAATCAAGCTTGAAGGCGGGGTTATGTGAAAATAGCGCCCATATTTGCTACTTTGACGATCAAATACTAGCACTTCTACTGATTCTATAAATGTAAAAAAAATATATGCTAACAGAATACATATATCCTTAATTAAATTTTAAATCGAGTAAATTTTTTAAATAAATAATAACAATTTAGAAACAAGAAACACAAGTTTAAAAAAAAAGCAGCATAAAATTTTTTTGACGTCCGTCTTTGAAGATCTCGTAACTTAAAGCGATAACCATAGTTTTTTCTCGTTAATATAACTTGCCAATTATTGACTTAGATTTTAAATCGATTGCCATTTTCTGTTAATAAGCAAAAGAGTTCAAGAAAAACGAGTTTTTCGCACGATTCCTGCGCAGTGTCGGACGTAACCACCGTGAAGAATCGCACGCTAATATGAACGTTATTTCAGTAATGCGTGGGTTGAACTTTCAACTAAACCGTGTTGAGTTGCTAATTTTTGTAATAACCCGGCCTTAATTTGTTCTTTCTAGAAACACTTTCCAGTACCTCTACTTTGTTACGATTAATCCGCCGTCTAGGTAGCCACATTCTGGGCTACAACATTACAAGATTCTACTTGCCATCGACTCGCTAAGAAGAAGAGGAATACGTCTGAGTTTCCTTCAGTATTTATCCAACCTCATCTCAGCCAACAGAGCATTCCCCGACATCAGAAGTGGGATCTCACCTCCGAGTCGAAGCAGCGGTGCGGCTCGTGCTGCGCGGTGGGGCGAGCGAACTCCCTGCGCGAGTAGAACACGTTGTGCACGCGGGAATGCCCCGCCACATCGCGCGCCAACGACAGAACTGCGCGTACGCAGCGCAGAGGCGTGGTCGTCCCGCAGGTCTTCAGGATGAATCGGCGGCGCGATACGAACATGCTGCTTTCGCTGTGGAAGAAAAAGAAAGGGGTTAGGATGGTTTCAGTTTAAGGGGGTAAAAAATCATAACTTAGTGAAAACACAAAATATCAAAAATATGAACGATCAAATTGTTTCATTAGTCTTGTTGTATTTTTAGAATTGATAAATTAAGTTATCTATTGTTAATTGTAGTAACAGATAGCGAAAGTGCTAATAACGGCCGTTTTTAGCACTTTCGCTATCTCTTACTACACCGTATAAGATTTTATTAAATTCGGTATTTCTAAAAATACTAAAGTACCTATACTTTAAAATGATCGTCCACTTTTTTAATATATTTAGTTTTCTCGGAGTTATGGTTTTTTTTCGAAGTGACGCTAGTGCGCAGTCAGGTAGCCCCTTAAGCAGATATTTTCCATTCTCTCTAGATCTATAGAAAAATCTAATGAACTAAGTAAAGAACTAAGATCTCTCTAGTTATCCCTCCTACTTCCCCTTGGATTACTTCTGTTACGAATGTCTAATGAATGCATCTAGCTAGATATCGAGCTAGCGTCGGTGGTCTAGTGGCTAGGGCCGCTGCCTCCCGTCCGAGAGACGCGGGTTCGATCCCTTCCATGTACCCATATGTTTTCGAATTCATATGTACGTTTATTCGACGCTCTTACGGTCAAGGAAAACATCGTGATGAAACCTCACACTCCTGCGAAGAAATTCAAAGGTTGTATGTAAAGTCGCCCAACCCGCACTGAGCCAGCGTGGTCGCCTAATCGCCCTAATTCAGGGTAGGCTCGATTCTCTTCATTCCTTTCGTCCAAATCGGTCCAGTAGTTTAGGCATGAAAGCGCAACAAACATCCAAACATCTATTTGCACACCGACTGTGTTCGGTAGAATACATTTGTTCATATCTTACTGTAAGACCTTTGTATACCTACATGTATTCTTGTGAATAAATATATTATCTTATCTAAACATCCAAATATATTTTCACATTTATAATATTAGTGTGATTTCATGTTTGCCCAATGCGCACCGACTGCAATGCACATGAAATTCGAAAGCACTTTGCTTTTCAGCCTGTGACGTTTAGATTAAACTATTTGCTAAGTTAATTAAGAGAGCGTTGGTGGTCTAGTGGCTAGGGCCGCTGCCTCCCGTCCGGGAGACGCGGGTTCGATTCCCACCACGTACCAATATGTGATTTAATTAAGAGAGCGTTGGTGGTCTAGTGGCTAGGGCCGCTGCCTCCCATCCGGGAGACGCGGGTTCGATTCCCACCACGTACCAATATGTGATTTAATTAAGAGAGCGTTGGTGGTCTAGTGGCTAGGGCCGCTGCCTCCCGTCCGGGAGACGCGGGTTCGATTCCCACCACGTACCAATATGTGATTTAATTAAGAGAGCGTTGGTGGTCTAGTGGCTAGGGCCGCTGCCTCCCGTCCGGGAGACGCGGGTTCGATTCCCACCACGTACCAATATGTGATTTAATTAAGAGAGCGTTGGTGGTCTAGTGGCTAGGGCCGCTGCCTCCCGTCCGGGAGACGCGGGTTCGATTCCCACCACGTACCAATATGTGATTTAATTAAGAGAGCGTTGGTGGTCTAGTGGCTAGGGCCGCTGCCTCCCGTCCGGGAGACGCGGGTTCGATTCCCACCACGTACCAATATGTGATTTAATTAAGAGAGCGTTGGTGGTCTAGTGGCTAGGGCCGCTGCCTCCCGTCCGGGAGACGCGGGTTCGATTCCCACCACGTACCAATATGTGATTTCGAATTCATATGTACGTTTATTCGACGCTCTTACGGTGAAGGAAAACATCGTGATGAATCCTGTACACTCCTGCGAAGAAATTCAGAGGTTGAGTGTGAAGTCGACCAACCCGCACTGGGCCAGCGTGGTCGACTAAGGCCTAATCACTCTAATTCAGGGTAGGCTCGAGCCCCTCGGTGCGGACGTATATGAGCTGTTGACGAAGTTAATTACAGATTTTTTTAAATATATCAGGCGCATTATGGAACAGGACACAAGAAGGCATTAATTAAACAAATATCTCATTAAAATTATCTTTCTTATCAAATACAATGTAAACTCTTTAGTTAGCTTTGCTGTTTATAGAGTGATATACAGCAGTGTTATCGTATAATTGGTCTTTGTGTTACCTTTGATGACCTCTTAACAACCAAACGTTGTATAATTAAAAATGAAATGAAATGAAAATTTTATTTGCAATAAATGTGGTGAGATAGAGTTCTTAAATTACTGTTCTTTAGTATCACACATTTAACCATACATTGGTATGCAAAATTTTTATAAAATATGATTTAAATTATTATAATAATAAATTCAAAATAAATATACTGTCAGATAATAAAATTAAATGTTACAAGACGACGACTTTGTAAAAATTAAGCCCAAGTCATACAGAGCGGAAGCTGCAGCGCGGTCCGGGGCCGGGACAAGCGGGACGGCGCTATGCCGCGCCATAGCACCGTCCCGTTTTCCAGGCCCCGGACCGCGCCCGGCACGGCTCTGTGTGACTTGGGCTTTAACGTGTAAGTGTCAATTCACAATGGAAGAACAGCGACGCGCAGTTGAGCCAGAGATTGGACTACCCGTTGAAAAACCCCTTCGGGGGGCCGTTTCATAAAGCTACAAGTTACAAATTACAAGTACAATTTGATAGATAGATAGATATTTGATGTACATTGCGTAGATAATAAGGTAAAATGATAAGGGCTTCCAGTTTTGACGAATTGGCTACGCAATGAATATCAAATTGTAACTTGTTACTAGTAAATTGTTGCTTCGTGAAATGGGGCCCTGTTGTTAGGGTTTTAAATACATATATAGAGAATTATAATTAAAATAAATATCTGTTTATCAGATTCCTTGATAGGGTTACCCTGTTGGATTAGAGTACGAGTTATCGTTGATCAAAATCGTAAGGGTTCCAGTTCCTGCGTTGAGCTAATGACCAGTTGCATTTTAAACCTTATGTTCCTTGGGAAAATTGTTCAATTTCAAGGATTGAACTCTCCGCCTTACAATATTTTTGTTTCTACCTTCATCGTGTGGGTTGTAAGGTCGACAACCGACCTCATAAACCCTAGTGTCAGTGTTATAGAACCGCCAACTAACATGTCTCGTGTTAGTGTTATGCCTAGATAGTGCCTTCCGAAGCACGAAACAATCTTTATTTTCGGAGAATCAGGTGATCCAGCCTGCAATGTCCTAACCAAACTGGGAAAAGCCTCATAAAGAGATTTTCGCTCGACATTGTCCCCACCGGGACTCAAACCCGGAACCTCCGTAATAGTTTTGTTACACCCTGTATAAAACTGATCACCCAATTTCGGTGATTGCTATGCCACTTAGCACATGACAATCTAGGCTTAAGTAAATATTAAATGTCTATTATCATATCACGTGTCAAATGTTTAAATAATTATATAAAGACTAACATGTACTTATAAAAATAATCGTTTTATCGTTTTAAATTATTAAATATTATAAATTCTGGGAGCATGATTGTTGTGTTTGCTAGTTGCATTATTCACGAAGCGACACGAGCTTAGGGCGTGGTACATTGCGTCTCAATCAACAAAGTTACTTCGCTCCACGTGTTTGCAACTACGCAATAGACAACTAGTGGCTCTGTGAGCTGTACACCTCGCGAGTCTGTATATCTCTTTAAATTTATTTTTGTTTTTTCTCCACAAATATCCCCAACCCCTTGAAATTTATTCAAATTTTTATTTAATTTAATTTTATCTTAATTGATTGAGAAATGTGTGTGTGTGTGTAGAGCAAACAGCTACAGGAATTTTTTTAAATTTCCAAAAACTGGCTCGATAAAAAAAAATTATTAATTTATCGAAACTGCTCACAAAATTTCACGAGAATCGGTTGAGAAACGCGACCTGTAGAGTGGAACATACAGACAGATGGACAGACGACACATAGACAAACAAAAGCAATTTTGGCCAAGCTGAAACAGAGACGCTTCGCTCGCTCGGTCAATTACATAAACTAACGAAGAAAGAGCGTGTCCAACGTTCCCGTTACAGTCCACTGCTGGACTATGAGCCTCCTCCACTTAAGTGTTTGGTTTTGTCATAATCTCCACGCTTGGCAGGCGGGTTGGAGATCGCAGATTAAAAGGTTACTGTATCAGAGAGCGCTGCTGCCCGTTCCCTGTTCAATGTGTAGTCCCTAAGTCGCCTCTTACGACACCCACGGGAAGAGTAGGGGTTGGTGACCAACGTATTCTACTCTGCCGTCACCACACGGCTTAGTAGAAACAAACCCATAATAACAAAAAAGCTAACAAAAAGAAACTTGCCATACTTGTCTTACTAGGAAATCCGATTGATTTTTCGTCGATAGAAAGTGGGGTTCTTATACACGGCTATCCCGGATTACGGAAATCAGACAGCCGATATCACATCGCATCACACTAATATTATAAATGTGAAAATATATTTGGATGTTTAGATGTTTGGATGTTTGTTCCGCTTTCACGCCTAAACTACTGGACGGATTTGGACGAAATTTAGAATGAAGATAGTTTGTAACCTGGATTAACACATAGGATATTATTTACCGGGAAAAATCTTATTCCCACGGGAAAATCTTACAAAGCGCGAGCGTAACCGCGGGCGGACCGCTATTAGATACATAACGTATAAATAGTATTATGAAACATCCCGATACAAGGCAAACATAGTAAATACTCATCACACAGAACGTCTGCCCTAAGCGGGATACCAACCTGCGACCTTGAGCTTCGCAGCCAGGCTTACTACCAATTAAAATACGAAGGCAATAATTATGACATCGTCATACTTATTAACCTCTAGACTAAAAATTATATCTTCCTATCTCTTTCGTTCTTCTAAACTTCTTTATTTACAATTATATGTACATTTACAAGCTTAAGAAACATCTATTACAATACAAATCTACCTACCTCGGACTTACCTATACGCTAATACAAAATAAGCTCATTTAGAAATACTCTAATGTAGTTAGACAAAGAAGCTGCTAACGTGCGACTGGCTAGGAGCCTTATAGACTCTTTACGTAATGCAGTCTAATGCATGTGCAACACAGAATGACGATAGCACAATAATCATCTTCTTGTAGTAATGACACGCTAATTGCAAGATAAGAAACGGACGAGACGGTTTATATCAACAGTCTGGGTCCCGCTTAACGAAGCAAGAATTTACTAGTAACAAGTTACAATTTGATATTCATTGCGTGCGTAGTGAGCTGTTATCATTTTACCTCATTGTCTACGCAATGTACATCGTATTGTACGTTGTAACTTGAAGCGTCGTCGTGAAACGGCCTAATCTAGGGAATATCAAACATAACATACTTATCTATAATAATGGGAGTCCGGGTTATGGCTGGACGCTTTGCCATCCGCAAACATTGGTACTCTCCTAGATAACTGCACACTGTCCCTATCTATTCGCCTCAGGTTGGGGCTCAAAACAAATCAGCCACACCAGTGCAAATGCGGGACAGCAGTTAATGAATTAGGGTACCATGGACTATCGTGCCAAAGAAGCGCAGGTCGCATCCCACGACACGCGGCGTTGAATGACATAATTCGTCGGGCGCTAGCCTCAGTGAACATTCCGGCAAAATTGGATCCAAACGGAATCGTTCGCACCGACGGTAAGAGACCCGACGGATTGACGCTCATCCCATGGAAACAGGGAAGGTGCCTGGTGTGGGACGCCACCTGCGTGGACACGCTTGCTCCATCTCACGTCCAGGCCACTTGCGGACGAGCGGGTGCAGCTGCTGCGAGCGCCGAAATTTTAAAGACCCGGAAATACGAGGAGCTAACCGGTTCCTACATGTTCTCTCCTCTGGGTTTTGAGACCATGGGTCCCTGGGGCCCCGATGCCAAAATAATATTAAGAGATCTTTCAGTGCGCCTCATCGAGACCTCTGGTGACCGCAGAGCTGGCAGCTTCCTCGGGCAAAAAATAAGCCTCGCCATTCAGAGAGGAAACGCGGCCAGTCTGCTGGGCACTATGTCTTGCGGAGACGCACTGGAAGATATCTTCTATTTGTAAATATTTTGTATATTTTTAATTTTTTGTTTATTATTAATTTTTGTTTTTATTGTAATATACTAATAAAGTTTCCACTAAATAAAAAATGAGAATTGTTTGTTTGTCCTAGTATAGCATATGGCATGAGATGTTTACACATCACACCTGTACAACTACTTTTACTGCAAGAAACTTTTTGTTTCCATGGGAAAATACGTGATGCGAACTCGGTTACTTATTTAGACATTAAAGTTGTTTATTGCAATGCCGAAAGGAATCCTAGATTGAGAGCTAGGCACACTTCTGTACGATATAAATTGTGTTGAAGACTTTTTTCCTGAGGTCGCTAAAAGCGATTCGCAAGATTAATGATACAAAAAAAAAACTATTGGACGCAATAATCCGGTTTTTGATGTAATAAAGATATTTTTTTTATTATAGTAACACACAAAACACGTTAAGTACGGGGCTATTTTTTATTCAGTGCACAAACTTTAATATGTTGATCAGACCATGAAACTGAACAAGTTTCTCCAAGAAACATGGGTCCGGAAATGAAAGAACATAAAATTTTGTACCTCCCATACTAATTGCTGAGTTGGCTGCGGCAGTTTGTATGGGAGATCGATTTTTTTTTTTCAGTTCCGAACCCTTCTTTTTCGGGAAAGTTGTTTAGTTTCATTGTCTGAACGACATAAAATAAAGTTTGTGCACTGAATAAAAAATAACCTTGTATACAACGTGTTACAAAAAATACCAAAAAAAAGAATATTCTTCATCACAGGCATTTAATTAAAATTTTCCCATCTCTAGTGTCATTTGACACCTAAAATATAGACCATCGATTCTCAGAACGGAAAAGTATCTGTACACCATTTGTGCCTACATTTTTAAAAGAGATGTACTTAAATCAATTTATGTTAGAAAACATTTTCTTTTTTGCCTTAATTATCTTGTTTACGTATTTACAAATATAACAATTATTTTAAAATATTTAGTTTATTATTTCATTTATTTATCATTTTATAACAATTTTATTATTTAACAAAACTTTTATTATTTATTTGTAGTTTTTTTATTTTGAAATTAATTGTTCTAGTGTGAATGTTATGGTACAAGTAATACGTAAACATTTTTAACCGTAGCGGTAAAAATAGGCACATTGACCTAAAATTACAAATCTGGTCCTAATATTCTTTGACTTAGCTGATCACTAGAGATGGGAAAATTTTAATTAAATGCCTTTGATAAAAATTATCTTTTTTTTGGTATTTTCTGTAACACGTTGTATACAATCCAACTTCTATTTCTTTATTCAATACTTTATTATGCGTGAAGAGACGATATTTATACGGTAGGTTTATTTTTAATAACCGATATATAAACAAGACATACATACATACATAATACCTATCCAGGAATAGGGCAATGAGTCACGTTCCTTTGGCAGTGCACCAGCTCAATCAGCCATTTCTTTCAAGCGGGTAAATGAAATGCAATACACCGTGAAATTTACATCGTTTTGTTCCCGCCGTGTAGTGATAGTACCCGTCAAACTGAACAACTTTTCACGAAAAAAAAATTCCTGTGACAAAAAAATTTTTGGTCTCTCCATACAAAATGGGTCGGTCGGGAGTCTCACTTTGTATGGAGAGACCAAAAATTCTTTTTGTCACAGGAATTTTTTTTTCGTGATAAGTTGTTCAGTTTGACGGGTACTATCACTACACGGCGGGAACAAAACGATGTAAATTTCATGCCGTATTTGTTAACTTTGTTGAATGAAACTTTAAGAGATGCAGTTGAAAGTTTTGTTACTGCACAATTTTATTAGTGACGACTGACGAGCAACATCGTCTCATTCGCAAACTAGTCACAAAGACGCAAGCTAGTATAATTAAATATATCGATAATCCATTGAATAGAGCAGGTAATTCGGTTGTAATTGGTATCGATAAATGTGCTAACGTAATGAATTGTTTGTATAATTTGGCAATGGAGTGTCAATGCCGCAGTTATCAAGGTGAAGGTAAACTTGCGTAGTAACTGCCCGTCGAGTCTATTTTAACTTCAGCATGTGGCGATATGGCTATCGCATTTGGTATAAATATGGCTATTTTTATATACAATTTATACCAAATGTTACATCCGCATTCAGACTGTCTTTATCATATATTCATAATGCATGCAGAGAAAACTTGGCTAGATGGGGTTTCATAGACCAGACACATAACCACTGTGATTGTGGAGCCCCGTCTCAAAGCATGGAACACTTGCTCTCTTGCCCATTGTGTCCCTCCACCTGTACTAAGGAAGACCTAAATTTGGCATCGCCCAGCGCCATAGCTGTAGCAAAGTACTGGGCCGAGAAAATATGAGTTTTTATCATTAATACGGAGAAGAAGAATGTATGTCTTATTTATTACATATAGCTTGCTTGAGATCCAAAAAAAATAACCAAGCATCGATTTTGAGATGGCGCAACCATTTTCATATATTTTTTAAGTTTCGATCAACAATTGTTAATACGACTAGATATCGGGTCGGGGAAATTTGGAATAGATAGTTTGTACCCTGGATACTTTTTACGGGAAAAAGTCTTATTCCTATGGGAAAATCTTAGACAACGCGAGCGTAGCCGCGGGCGGACCGCTAAGTCTTTTATACAGCATGATTTTGTAATCCCTAGCAAAATTTAAATATAATGTTCAGACCAACAACAACATATGAGCAACAACTTTTCCCAAGGAATATGGGTTGAAAACCCCCAAAAAAAATCTACTTGTCATACAAAATACACGACTTTACTAATTCGTATGGGAGGTCGAAATATTTTTGGGGGTTTTCAACCCATGTTCCTTGGGGAAAGTTGTTGCTTATGATGGTCTGAACATTATATTTAAATTTTGCTAGGGATTACAAAATCATGCTCTATAAGTAACGCTATGCGTCAAGCGAAAAACAATATCATGTCATATCATAAAATAAAGGAAACAATGCAATCAAGACTATACAGCATGAAATTTACATCGTTTTGTTCCCGCCGTGTAGTGATAGTACCCGTCAAACTGAACAACTTTGCACGAAAAAAATTAATTCCAGTGACAAAAAAATTTTTAGTCTCCATACAAAATGGGTCGCTCGGGAGTCTCACTTTGTATGGAGAGACCAAAAATTTTTCTGTCGCAGGAATTTTTTTTTTCATGAAAAGTTGTTCAGTTTGACGGGTACTATCACTACACGGCGGGAACAAAACGATGTAAATTTCACGGGTATACCCGGGTATATCCTATAGGATTGATCGATATCGCGATAAACATGGATTAAACAGATAGACGATATGTTTACTCTTCTCCGACGCGTTTTTCGCCCTGATGGCGACGCTCTGGGCCGAGGACCATGCCCGTCCGAGGGCGCCCCCAGATACGTCGTCATAGATTTCGCTACATTACCACTCTGGTAGAAATAGCGATAAGTCCGTAAAAAAAAAGAGACGATAAATGTTTATTTTTGTATACAAAGTAGATAAACGACAATCATAGACAAACTCAGAGCATTTTCTAAATTTTAGTTCTTTTTATTTTGTTTTAGATTAGAGTTAGACTAGATCTTTGTTAATGTTGCCTATTGTGGTGACGTCATGATTTCATAGAAAACAAGCAAGAACGGATTTCTGCGCTGCCTGCCACTATGCCCTCCGTGGTAGTTGGTAGCACGTTGGCTGCGTATAGGCAGGTCGTGGGTTCAAGTCCCGCCGGAAGGTTTAAGTTTTTGGTTGTTTTCTATTAATCTATAATATTTGAGATCCTTGTTATTTTAAGTTTTTATCCCGCGAGAAGAAGAATTATTCTAAACTTCGGTCTGAAATATATCTTTGCGTAACTGTAAAGAGTTGGATAGATATCATGAACTTGCCACAAATTCAGTAAAGAAATGGAAATAAATTATATAGATATACAGACTTTATTACGAACTTAGACCAATGTTCCTCGTAATTTCTCAGCATTACTGATGCAAACTATAGATACATCAACAGCTCATATACGTCCCCACCGAGGGGCTCGAGCCTACTCTAAATTAGGGAGATTAGGCCTTAATCGACCACGCTGGCCCAGTGCGGGTTGGTCGACTTCACACACAACCTTAGAATTTCTTTGCAGGAGTGTGCAGGTTTCATCACGATGTTTTCCTTCACCGTAAGAGCGTCGAATAAACGTACATGCGAATTCGAAATTCGAAAACACATTGGTACGTGGTGGGGATCGAACCCGCGTCTCTCGGATGGGAGGCAGCGGCCCTTGCCACTAGACCACCGACGCTCTAACACAAATATAAAACTATAGATAAATTACTTCTAAAAAGCCTTGGAACACAACAGTTTTAAGACAGCTGCTCACTTGCACAAAAGTCGTGCATTACTTTAAAAAAAATGCTAATTAACCGTTTCAACACCGAGCGATCTTACGACACGACCTTGACGAGGATTATATTTGTGTACAACGCAAATAACTTGTTGCCATGCACAATAAATTGAAGGCTTCAGATTACAGGTTGTATGTAAATGTATGTATGTATGTATGTTTGTAGCTAGCTTGTATACATTGAATTTTGTATTTCACTTTTGCGGCATTCGTTTGTTTTCCAGTGGAAATAAGACATTTTCCCGCAGTAAAAGTAAAAAAGTATTAGGGAGGACGACAAAATTATAAAAAAAACGACGACGGACGATAAAATAAATATGTGGGGACATCTTTACACATGGCCATCTGATCCCAAACCACGGAGACAAATACAAAGAGGAGGTGCCACAAGCAACTTAGGCCCGTCTCATAGCGGACTAAGTACTCTTACTACTAGCTATTAACCACCAGGCGTCGCTTCTGTCAGTGTTACTTTGGATTTTATGGATACGACACGAATATGACTTGGTTTGATTACAACCATTTTAATTGAAATTAGTGACGCAAAAATTATATGCTGTGTTGTATCGTGCAACAGTACGAGTAATACAACTATTTCTAACGAAAAAAAGACATAATTCCACTCGTATGTATTTTCTTAATGCAATTTTTAATGCTCGTAAATTATTCCTTCGAGAAAGTTCGGCGATAGCAACGCCATCTATCGCCAAGTAGAATAACTTCTTGACTGTACAAGGTTATATGACCTGTTTCATTCTTACTCATTCATTCATGTATTTTGTATAGTAAGCTGGGTGGCCAGATATGGAATCTAAAAAAATGTATTTGAATAAAATATTTATTTTTGTAGCATACAATTAAATAATGCAGATAATATTGATGAACTTACTCAATATTTATAATTGAATACATGACATCAAAATATCACATTTTGGGCAAGGATGTTTCCTTATACTTGGTAGTAAGTAAGTGATGATGATAAAGGACTTACGTGAAATCCCGTGTCAAAATTGAACAGATCTTTTTATATAATATATTCTTTATATATTATATATACATTTATTCTTTATTGCACACTTTTAAGTTTACAGGATAATGAAGAGATCTTCTTCTTATCAGATCTTTTTATGTCTTATAGTTTCAGAGTTACCCATACTGACCCATCTAAATGGGCCATCCTGTATATCACATTTGCTCATATTATAAGATAATCCTACATTAAAAACGACTACATAATACAAAAAAGAAGAGGGAGATCAATTTTTAAAAATGGTCCGAATTTTTTGTTTTTTTCACTTGCCTGGCAACATTATACAGCGTAACGAACTAACGAACAGAACCATCTTGTGTGTAATAGCAAAATTAAGTACGGTTCATTAGTGTCTAGCTGCAAAGCTAGTTTTGCTATTGACCGCTAGATGGTTAGCCAGAACTTCATTTCCCCGCGATCCCAATGGCGACCCCCGCTATCATATAGAAAACGTCTTAGGTAGGGCAGCTCCTCTTTGTATTTGTCTCCGTGTCCCAAACTAAGCAGAGCTTGTACTATGGGTACCAGACAGCTGATATACAATACTTAAATAGATAAATACATACTTATATAGATAAACAGCAACCAGACACAAGGCAAACACAAGAGCTCATCACACAA